>CAUYRT010027448.1:0-17188 GCA_963574885.1 Lepilemur ruficaudatus | reverse complement strand
GAGTGCCGTGGCGTCAGCCTCGCTCACAGCAACCTCAAACTCCTGGGCTCAAGCGATCCTCCTGCCTCAGCCTCCCGAGTAGCTGGGACTACAGGCATGTGCCACCATGCCCGGCTAATTTTTTCTATATATTTTTAGTTGACCAATTAATTTATTTCTATTTTTAGTAGAGACGGGATCTCGCTCTTGCTCAGGCTGGTTTCGAACTCCTGACCTTGAGCAATCCACCCGCCTCGGCCTCCCAGAGTGCTAGGATTACAGGCGTGAGCCACCGCGCCCGGCCTTATTATTACTATTTCTGATAAACAGTATTACTACCGTGGACCTCTTAGGAAGTGTGGCTGTAGCAGCTCCCCTTTCTCCTGTAGGGTTCATGAGCTTTTCTGTGGGTGATATGTTTTAGCTTCCACTTGCAGCTGGACAATTGTCACCTGGTGGATGTCTGTGTATGGAGGGGCCCTTCTTGCCGTTCATGTCAGAGCAAACAAACCCTGCTCTTTGATCTTGGTGCCTTGGTGGGATATGTTTATGATTTTCCTAGCATCTTGCAGGCACTTTTCTTGCTGTCTTCTTGTATCTGTCCACAGAGGCCACCAGTCACTCATGTTTTTGAGCTCTGTAGGAGAAATATCCTTGCTACCATTTTACAGTTGAGAGGTGGAGGTAAAGGGAGATTCACCATCAGTCCTGGGAACAGAAGTGCAGATTTCTGACTCTGAGGCCAGACTTTTAGGAGGAGCCTCGGGAGATAACTAAAATGGATTGGAATACGATGTTTTAGGATTCTCCCCCAAAGAATAATTTAAAAAACCCAGATCAGTTTGTCCTTTTCTGATCTTGATTTTATACGTGAGACAAATGGTTATTGGGTAAACTCTAGTCCTTTTAAAAATTTGCGTGTTTACCTTTTTAGTAGCGTAAAATATGTTAGTGTGTATTTTTATATTATAAGTGATTATTTCTCTAAAAGAAGTAGTTTGTGTTTAATCGCCAAAACCATTCAAGAAATTACTAGAGGGGTTGGGATATGGGAGTCCTACCAGTTTAATTTTGTCGTGTTTGCCAATTTAATTGCTAGCGCTTGTTTACTGAACGTTGGTTTTGATGGGTTTGTGGTTCTCACGAATCTGCTGTGGAAGATACAGTTTAGGCACATTTTCCAAAGCTGCTGAAGATGAATAATGGGTTATTTGATTCACTGTTGTTTTGAGAAAAGGGAGTACAGGGTTGGTACATGCTGAGTTTATTCTAGAAATAGCTGTGTTGTATCAAGGAAGGAGATACACATCCTTTCTGAAAAAAATCGAGTGGTTTAGGAAGGCTGGCTTCTTTTCTTATATTATGGCTTTTTCCTGTCTATAATTATTTTGTGAACTTGAGTATAGGCCATTGGTTCCAGACATGATCATCTGTAAACGCTTCTTTTTGTTGGGAGAACATTAGATGCATCCGGGCATAATCAGCTACACGAAAAACCTCACAACAGTGGAAAAGGGCCTCGTGATGATTCTTGAGATAACCAGGCACTATTCAAAATTCTGACTCTGACTTTATTTCTGTGAATAAAAAGAACTCAGCAACGTAAATTAATAATTTTTCCGAGCTGTCCACGTGGGCTGTGCCCTTTCAGCCACACAGAGGTGATGTTTACCCTAATTTGTTAATAAAGGGAAAAGCTTCTGGTTAAAAATAACATCTGTCCGTTGACGAAAAACATCTTGGGTCGTGAGAGGAGTTTTCAGGACGTCATTAAAGCTGAGTTTGGCAGGCTGTACTTCAATCATAAAAGTTGTCGCAGCTTTCTCTCCTTGGACGGTTAAAGGGGCGAGAACACGCTTCGGGCAGAGCGAACGGCA
Organism: Lepilemur ruficaudatus; assembly: GCA_963574885.1. Classification (NCBI taxonomy): domain Eukaryota; kingdom Metazoa; phylum Chordata; class Mammalia; order Primates; family Lepilemuridae; genus Lepilemur; species Lepilemur ruficaudatus. The sequence continues at coordinate 15,332 of CAUYRT010027448.1, read as the reverse complement.
GCTTGCGGGTTGTCCTGTGCGTTCAGTTTTCCCAGATCTCTCGTCTCGTTTCAGCAACGCGACCCAGACCAGAAGCTGCTTAAGGGTCTCTGCTCCTACAGGTGGAAGTCCTGACTTGAGATCTTTTTAAGGAGTTAGATTTACTGAGCTGTTCCTGACGGGAGTAACGTGAAAATTTTAGCTATCTTGATAGGCCGCCATGCCGTTTCTCTTTGGCTCTTTCTCTTTGGTGATAATTCCACTAATAAAGAAACATCCTTTTTAAAAAATTAAAATTGCATTACCCGGGAAAGAGGATCACTGCCTTTATATCTAGGTTACTGAACCGATAAAATTCTCAGATAGTGGATTTATTGCTATACTTTGATCTGCTGCTTCCGTTTGTGTTTGGTTGGTACTATTTAGCAGAGACCAGAGAATAAATATTTTATTGAAAATGTATGCCCTTATCTCATGGGATTTAACTCGCGAGCTGCATTACTCTATCAGCTCTTGAAATACCCATCGTCTGCCAAAGTTTATGCTTGAGGACTGTTAATGACCGGGAGTGTTTTTCTCCCTGGCAAGACGGTATTTTGGCTTTCTTCCCGTATAGTCAACCTGATAATTAACTCATGCGTCAGTTGATAGATAGAGTTCCATAATGTGTGTTTGTGAGCTATAATCGTGGTGGAGGTGCTAGGAAGAGGTAGGGAGAGATACAGAGAGGTTCCAGAAAAGTTTTGGACATGAGACATTACTGGAAAGTTAACATTTAGGTACACTGGAATAACACCAATCAGAAGCCAAAGAAATCCATTATTTAACAATGTGCTAAATAAAGGATCCAGGTGTTAGGTATTTTCCTTCGTTAAACAGCATCTTCCCCTTTTGGCCTAAAACTGCAACCTTACTGTCTCGTTTGACAGCTGGCCATTTGTAGACAGGCAAATCGAATTGGGAAGAGTGACCAGTACTACTGTTTCTTAATGAGATCTCTATTTTGCTTTAGTGATGAAGTATTTTTCGGCATTTGTTGCACTCAAGTCAGTGATCACTTTCTTTAGAAAAATCTATTTTACAGTCATAAAGAAGCCTTTTATGATACTACAGGTATATAACTGGGGGCTGGCCTCAAAGGAAGGAAGGTTCTAAAATAGTATCAACTGAACCTTCAGTGTGAGAAGCACTAAAATCCAATTCTAATAACGACTTCCTTCGTACTTGAACAGATTTTCATGCCTGCTGATTGCTTTTGCTGTTTCATCTGCCATGATAACACTTGTGAGGAGCGTGCCACTCCACTCCAGAACTGGTTTCTAAGCAATTAAGTGCTAAATGGTTTTATGGTTATTCTGGAATAAAATCTCAGTACACTTGCAGACACTTTTTTACATTCTAATTTCTGGGTTTTTTTTTTCTGTCCCTTTTGGGTTGAATTTTATGTGAATAAAACTAATTATACATCCAAGGGCATTTTGGAACAGACCTTAGCATTTTGTAGAGTACTTGCTATCAATCTTTTTTTTTTTTTTAATTTAAAGTGAGGTATAGAAAGAAATAAATGGAAAATAAAATTCTGCTAAGCAGAGTGCTAAACCATTTCTGGTGCCATAAAACCTTTTCTAAGATTTCTTGTCCCTAGCTAGATACCCACAGATTCTTTTCCCAGAGTGACCTGTGGAAGTCATTGCTGGAGAGCCTTTCTCTGCTGAATCACAGCCATGGCGTATTGATTGGGTGGGTAATATTAGGCAGAATTGTGTGGTGAACATAATAGGAGGTCAGAAGTCCTGTCTGCTCTCTGTCATTTGCTAGGCACAGACCCCGGTCGCATCCATTAACCTTCTGTAGCCTTGGTTTTCTCACTATTAAGTGGGAATAGGACACCTGTCCTTATTGCAAAGGGTTGAATGGAAATTTAAATAAGGTGATGAACGTGAAATGGTTTGCAGGCTTTGAAAAGCTGTGCAAGCGTATGATACCATTTTTATTGTCCTCATTATCTCCCCCTTAGGTAAGAGGGGACCGCTATCAAGGCAGGGATTTACCTAGTGTCACCTTCTGGATGTTTTTCTATACTCACTTATCGGGTTCCCTCCTCCCCGGTGGAGATATGCATCTTTGCCCTTGTGCTCAGTGGAGGATTCCTTCCAGCTTGATAAGACGTCGAAGGAACTAAGTGAGGATAAGTTGATTATTGCACGTTGCAGAACCTGTTTTCTATGTTGCGATACTTTGTGCATTAGGGAGAGAAAATGTTTGGAAACGAAAATGAGGACACCCACAGAAGAATTTTACCTGCCTGTGAATGATGCTTTATTGTGAATTTCTCTTATATTTCTCTCTCCTTCCTTTGGCTATCAGCACGTGGCTTACTTGTAGAGCACTTGGTTTTTGCTGACGCCGAGTCGCTTCTGGGTGAAAACATTTCTTGAAAGTATGGAGAGGATCATTTGTCACTGCCCTGATCGAGTGAGGGAAAGCTGGAAAAATGTGAAGATGTGTTAAGTCTTTCTAGTTATTGTGCCTAATGGGTTTGCTCCAGAGATTCTGAAAGTCAGGAGAAATGGAGAGAGAATAAAGTTTAAAAAAGGAAAATTGAATGACTCAGAATGTGCATAAAATGCACGCTTCCTGCTCAGTGAAGAAGCTTCTCAGGTTTCAGCGCTAAATTCTCCTTTGCCTCCAAATAAACTGAAGAACGATTTGTGTTTCACAATAGCGTGAAAGAGTATCCTTCGTATTATCAAGAATATGGCCTTTATTTTCAGGATGAGTTCTATACCTAATCTTTTTATGAACTAAGATAAATGTTTCTCAGTTTTCTGTGCATTGACTTTGATGCCGTGTGTGTTATAGCCTCTGCTTCTTTCCTTTTCCCTTAGGTTCTTGTTCATTCTCTTAGGTCCCAAGGGGAAGGCCAAGTCCTACCACGAGATTGGCAGAGCCATCGCCACCTTGATGTCCGACGAGGTAGGGAATCAGGAAGATGGGGTTCTGCGGATGTCCTACTTGGGTTGTTTTCGTACTGTGGATTGGCCGTCACAATTTATTCAATCAGAATTATGTGGTCACCAGCCTTCCTTATAACATGAGGGACAGTCATTTGTGGCAAATGAGCTGACTTCTATACAGTTTTCAAAAAGTCAGGCGTACAGTTTGTTTTGGATTCTAAACTCCATGCTGGAGTAAAACATGTTTTCCTTTCTTTTTCTAAACATTTTCAGTTCTTAAAACTCACATATGTTAAATATTCTTTAGAAAGTTCAAGGACATTGTATTAAACTTTGTCTCTATAATGTTTGATACATTAATTCTGGGAATTCAAATGTACATATACTACATTATTTTAGAAATACTGGGTTCTATAAAATAATGCACAGTAGATTAGATGGTGCATTTTTCTTATGTTTATGTTTTTATGTTCACTTATTTTGTGAGAAGGAATGATATACATCTAAAATGCATTAGCAACCATTCCAGCAGAGTATCTAGTACAGGTACTTTGGAATTATGACCCCATGCTCATGACAGCTAGAATGTTGTATGCATTTTAGACATGATAAAACTCTAGACTAGTACCATAGGAGGAAAAATACTGTTAAGATATAGGATCATTAATATCTGCTTTTGTGTCTTTCTATTATAATTTATTATTTCCCCAAATGTTTTGCTTTTGCTTCATGGCTTGACTTTTCAGTTTTTCTACATGTTAACTGGAGAATAGGTACTTTTCTCCTTAGTTATAGAAGTCCTGTGTGGTGATTTTCAAGTGGTTACCTTATTCTGGGGCTGAGAGCATTGGAGCATGATTATGCTGTTTTTTCACCTCAAGGGAACATTTATTTCCCTCATCTCAGTGGTTTAATTTATTTGTTTTTGTATTTTTCCAATTTTTTTTCTTTCTCTTTAAAAATCCTTCCTCCTAAGATGTATCAACTAGGAATGCCTTAGGCTGCAAGTAATAGACTTGTAGTGAATTAAATAATGTAGGATTTGTTTTTCTCATGTAAGAGGAAGTTTGGAGGCTGATAGTTGTTGGTGTTGGTTTAACTGAAGTGCTTAATAACAGATCAAGAGCTAAGGCTCTTGCTTTGTGGTCTTAAGATGGCATGTTTTCTTTCCTGTCAATATGGTAAAACCGCATTGCCTACAATCACCTCCGGTCATCCCGTCTGCATTCCCGGTAGGAAGAAGGATGGGGTAGTGCTGGCTGTATCTGTCTCTTTTAGCAGATATTCTAACGCTTTCTTAGATAGCTTTTTCTTATGTCACAGGTTGGAACTGATAATCTTTATCTGCAGAGTTGGCTGGGAAATCGCTGACTTTTCAGCCTCTGTAGTGGGAGATAGCAAGAGAAGATAAGGTTGAGGGTGGTGGTGTCTGCCACAGATGATGTGCTGGCATTTAGTACCACCCTCCCCTCCACCCCACCTTCCTTAGACTGCTAAATATTACTTAATCGATAGCTTTAAATAATACTTTTCCAGGAGAAGGGACTTAGGAGTGATCTTTAAGAATAGGTAAGCATGTTGACCAGGGGCCATCGTCCCTTCTGAAGACTGAAGAATTTGACTTAGGAAGTATGAAAACCTTAGGTTACGTATAAAGAACTTTTAGATCATCAGCTCAGATAGAAGAAGAAAGGCTCGGCTGACAAAAAGGATTGTGTGCATTTTGGAACCTCCTCCTCTGGAGATCCGTATAAAAGATAATAAGCATTTGATGCCTTGCAGGGTTTAGTTATTGCCTTGCTGAAAGACAGACGATCACCTATTTAAGTCCCTTTGCTTTATGTGCTGCCAATACAGCTCGGCTTTTTCTTTTTTTTAATATCTCCCATTATTTGTGTGCTTGAAAACTGCAGTGTTTGGGTCTTAACCTGGCCTTGACACTCAGCTCGAACTTTTCCTTCTTGAACTTTCAGCAACTTACTGTCCCAGGAGTTCTTACCTTAGGGAATAACTCTTCAGTATGTTTCTGCAAACCGTTGTCATCTGGCCTCCAGCAGCCATGTCAGGGGTCAGGCTCACACCAGCGGGAGCCAGAGGGCAATGTGGCTTTACAGTATGGACAGGAGAGAACACATAAAAAACATAGCTGTCTCCTCGTGCCTCTAACTCTATTCTTTAAGATGATAATGCGAATACCGACATAGTTTGGGCAGGCCGGACAATAGGGATAAGGAGGCATGGTTATGGTAACATCACTGTGGGCTTTGGAGTGCATTCTTTGGGCTTGCCATGGTGTGAGGCGTGTGGAGAGTTCTCTTGTGGATCAGCACAGCTCTGCTGTTCTCTAGGTGTTCCACGACATCGCTTATAAAGCAAAAGACAGGCACGACCTGATCGCTGGCATCGACGAGTTCCTCGATGAGGTCATCGTCCTTCCGCCTGGGGAATGGGATCCAGCCATCAGGATAGAGCCTCCCAAGAGTCTCCCATCGTCTGACAAAAGGTAAATTATCAAGACAGTTGAGACTTTTCGGTTGCTGGGATACCCCTGAAAAGGAGGTTGTGTTAGAGAAAGTCAGGCTGGGCTCTTGCTCTAATATTTTCAGGTTCTCATTCAACTTGATATATTTTCTCGAAGGAATTACCTATGTGCCTTGATTTCACCTTTCCTTGACACTGTGAACTAGATGTCATATATTGTGATGTTCTTCAGTTATTATATTGTAAATGAGAGATCTTGGATTATGATATGGGAAGATAATCACAGACATTCTTTGGGGGATGTTCTGGGGACTCCCTGTCCATGTGGCAAGATCAGTTTGCTGAAGCTGAGTCCTTCTAGATTTATGAGGTTAAGAAATGGGGAGAAACCAGTGTCTGGAAACCTGTTATTTCCCAGGTGAAGGAGTTTCTTTCTCATAAGATACTCAGTTCATTGAACTTTCCTAGTCATCATTCATCTTGGTTCTCTTGTACAACATGTCAAGAATTGTCTCTCAGGATGGCAGGAAGAAATAAGGATCTTCATTTCGCTCCGTCTGTCCGTCAGCCAGGGCATGATACAGCTAAGGAGTCAATAATGCAGATAAACTAATAGCTCCCGGGCTCTGTTGTCTTCCTAGGAAGAACATGTACTCGGGGGGAGAGAACGTGCAGATGAACGGGGACACGCCCCACGACGGGGGACATGGAGGCGGCGGCCACGGGGATTGCGAGGAGCTGCAGCGAACCGGACGGTAACCGGCAGATGCTTTTGGCGCTGGCGACGAGGCCGTCCGTCGATCTGAATTTCCCCCCGACCTTTCTACCAGCAGTTTGCTCACTGGCTTGCCCATCTGTCCCTGTTTGTCACAGGCGCTTGGGGATGTGGCCGTGAATTAAACAAAACCCAGAGCCCTTGCGGGAACGGTGGGAGACAGACAATAAGCAAATAAAGCAAATGCGGTGATGGTTTGATGAGGAGGATCAAGGCAGCAACGGGGGCTTTGGGGCTGGGAGAATGGTGTTCTGGTCTAGGCAGAGTGATCAGAGGGGGCGTTGCGGAGAATGGATTTCAGGAGAGGGCGGGCAGAGGTGGGCTGGGACGGGCCGGTGACGCTAGGTGGTGGGTGTGGCCAGGACCCGGCCAGCGGCTGCAGTGGAGTGACAGAGGGGACGTCAGAGTGAGGCCCAGAGAGATGGCAGAGGACTGTTGAACGCGCCAGCCTTCCCCTCTGGGCTTTCTTCCCTCCTTCTCTTCTGGACGTTTCCTCCAAAGTCAGTGACGCGTTTCCGAGAGCAGCAGCCCACAGGTCGCTGCTGGGCAGATGGAATTCAGGTTTCCCAGATGCTTTAGCTGATTTCTCGACAATTCCTCCTTCTCTGCTGTCAGGCTTTTCATTTTATTTTGGGTTAAGTAAAATTTTAAGTGGGATACTCGTTTTTGTGAAGATACGGCTTTTCAGTAACGGGGTTTTTGAAAACGAAAAGGTGTGTCATTTTAATATGCGATCGAATCTGAGTGACATGAAGATATTTCCTTCTCCTGATGACCCACGCGGGTTTCTCTCCCAAATTATCAGGAAATTATTTCCCTTTTTTTCTTAAAGAATAGAGAACATGAAACATTCTCTCCTTTCCCTCCCCCTTTTTTGAATGGTTCGTTGTAAACTATTTCCATTAGGAATATCCTTTTCCTTTTCTGCAGACGTGAGTTCTGGGATTTAGTTTTTTTCGTTTAATCCGGCTGTATCTCATTCTTCCATATCTCCCCTCTGCTGAGTGCAGTGAGCGTCTGCAGCAGGCCCGGTACCACGCACAGCCCTGAGCAAACCAAAGCGGGGCCCCGCCTGGTGCATGCCCAGACAGACAGACAATCCTGATACAGTGTGATAGCTCAGGCAGGAAACAGGAACTCTTGAGTGCAGGGTCGAGACTTTATAGAACTGCTGAGCTTTGGGAGAGGACGTTCTAGGCAGAAGCCATGGCCCCCGGAAGGCTGAGGTGTGGGGTCTGGTTGGGAGGGCACATGCAGACTGATGGGACAGGCACTCAGCCGCCCTGCTAACGCGTGGCCTGGCTCAGCTTGCCCCTCCGTCCATTACACACCTGCGTGCCCCCTCCCGTCGCTCCTGCAGGTCCTTACCCCACGGTCGCCTTCTCAGAGGCTTGCTCCGGCCACCCTGTCGAAAATTTTAACACCACCTTCTCCCCCGTGTTGCATGAGCCTCTTCCCCATTTAAGCGTATGCATTTGGCTTATTGGTCTCGTTCATTGTCCACCCTCACTCCTGCCCCCAGAGTAAGCTCCGTGAAGGAGGCGCGGGGGCACCTCAGCCTGTGGTTTCCACCGTTGCATCCTCAGCACCCAGAATAGTGCCCGAGTGTGGGCATGAGCATTTGTGGGGTGGAAGAATGAATGAATGAGTAAAGGAATGAATGAATGAGGGTGGAAAGCACGCTCCAGCAAGATTGCAAAGGACCTTATAACATCTGCTTGTACATTTGGATGTTTTTCTTTAGGAGGTGACAGATTTTAATTTATCTGCACAGTTCACTCTCATCTAAGGACCAACTGGCTGGTCACCAATTTGGTGACCAAAAGAGAGAGAGAGAGAGAAGAGAAAACGTGTTCCTTCACAGTTTTCTGGTTGTATTTTAAGAGGTTAAGTGGCATCTTGTCATTGATTCAGGCATTTTAAATACAGATTCTTTCCCGTGTAGTCAAGTTTGCCTTCTCCCCGTCCAGGTTCTGTGGCGGACTCATCAAGGACATAAAGAGGAAAGCACCGTTCTTTGCCAGTGACTTTTACGACGCTCTAAACATCCAGGCTCTGTCGGCGATTCTCTTCATTTATCTGGCGACCGTAACGAACGCCATCACTTTTGGAGGACTGCTCGGGGATGCCACGGAAAACATGCAGGTGGGTATGGCTTTGGGGTGGACGCAGATAGCGCGGCCCAGATTGCCTTCCTCACCCCTGCGGCTCAGCTCGGAGCAGATGGCCTTTCAGTCGCTCAGCGTGACTTTCTTTCTTTTGCTGGATGCTGCGTTTTGCCTTGCTGCTTCTGGCCTGCTGCTGTATTTCCAGCATTTGAGTAATTACAAAAATAGCTCGATGAAATCTGGCTTGAGTCACAAGTGGGGAAATGAAGGGAAGGAAATGAGGATATACAATTCTACTTGGGCAAAAGCACATCAGCTGCCTTAATTTTGTGCAGTGCACACAAGGTTGAGATCTCCCCCTACCTTGAAGATACGGACCCTATTCTGTTAAATGGTTACACTTTTTTCGGGCATGTGTGATTAGCTTCATTTTACATGTGAGCATGTCTGCCGTTAGAATTTGGGCTTTAATGAATATATGCCGGGAGTTGTTTCTTCCACACTTGGACCTGATTCTCATTAAGCTGTAAGGACCCTGGCTTGATTTATTAATTAATTGTAACCATAATTTGTTGGTTACTTTGCAGATGGTGTTTGCTTTCCTATGGCAACAGTAATAGCCAAAGTTTTAGTGGTATAAAAGATGTTTGAGATTCCCTTAACCAATCAGAAAAGTACGTACGAAACCACTTTTAGTTGATTCAGTCATTAAAATAAATAGGTATTATGTGAGGTGATGAATACAAAGTGGTGAATGAAGCTGATACTCCCATGAAAAGAACCAGATTCAGGCCTTTTTCAAATTTTGTCCTCCCACTTTACTACTTATTATTGTTTAACCTACGTGACATGCATAAGTGCTATCAGCCAACTCTTTTTTTTTAAAAAAAAAACAAAATGCAGCTGATTCCAAAGGATTGCTTTTCTTCCACTGATGTTTTCTTTCCTGGGTACATTCATGTTCTAGATTTTTGCCTGTATACAAAAATAAGATGGAGACTACAACATGTATGTTGACCCCAGTAAAAAGTCAGAAATCACTTTATACAGTTGTATTTTAGTTTGTTAAATGCACTTTTCTTTTTTAACCCTTATCTGTTGCTGCATAGCATGCTACACCAAGACTTGGAAATAAGCAAGTTTTATGACTCTCTTTCGTGGTTTTGGTGGCTGCTGGGCTCAGCTGAGCGGTTTTCTTTTTGCTCCCTCATGCATTTGCCATCAGATTACCATGGAGTTTGAAGTTATGCATCAGCTTCTTCACTCAGTGGTGGTGCCTAAGCCGGGATGTCTGGAGTAGCTGGGGTCTGGGACCCTCCACGTGACTTTTCCCCATGGCTGGCTTGGGCTTCCTCATGGCGTGGGCGCCATGATGACCTCCAGGAGCTCACGCACCATCCAAAAGAGGCAGCTGCCACTCAGCCTAATTTGTTCCCATGTGAATGTGGACCCAGTATTCGTTTACTGATTTTTGAGGAGAGGCTGAAAATTCAAATTCTTAGTGAAATCTGGTGACTTAGAAATGCTGGGAATTGATTAATCTTTTTTAAAAATAACATTGTGCTGGCCAAAGAACACGTGTCTCTCTGTTAGCAGTGAGAGACCTGCCACACAGGCTGTAGAAAGCGAGCCTGGTGGGATGCAGGGAGGAAGTACACACAGAGAGTGTTTTCCCCTTACTTCCTCATTTGTAAGACAGGAACGAATAAATTGTAACAGTGATGTCAGTAATAGAATTTTTATAAAAGCTGGTCTATATCCAAGTTGGGCAGCTATTCCTCATCTAAATGACAGCATAGTGATAACTAAAGCAGATCATTCAAGAAAACAAGCAGCCCCTGCAGCCAGCTAGAGGAAGGTAATGCAGGCAACCCCCTGTTAAGAAAATTAAAGCAAGCTGTGATTTTGAAAGGGTGGTAAGAACAAAACTGTCTTCTGTGTGTCAGAATGCACAGAGACTTTCTTGTGCAGATAAGTTTTGTTTTTTTTTTCTTCCGAAAATTCTGTTGGGGGAAAACTACAAAGCATTTACAGTACAATGTTTACAGTCACAATTTGTGGTGAGCTGATTTCCCAGAATATATTACCACTCAAGTTGACTTGTCTTGTTACATTCAAAAACCTACTCTGTCAAAGTAGTCCAGAGAGTACACACATAGTGCTCCAACTGTACCTGCATACAACCAACACTTCATTTTAAGTGTACAATTAAATGATTTTCAGTGAATTTACTGAGGTGTACAGTTAATCACATGAATCAGTTTTTGAGGAATTCCTTTAAAAGTATGTTTTTTATCTTAGATCTTCCAAGTGGGATATGTCTATTTATTCCTGAGGTATATCTTTTAGAATTTCTTTTTATAAAGATTTGCGGTTTTTGTTTATCTAAAATGTCTTTATTTTACTCTCATTTAAGTGTATTATCAGAAAATCTTTTATATTATTTTGTTATTGTATTTTATTTTCTATTGTGTCTGCAGTCTCCTCTTATTTTATTCTTATCATTATTTTTTGGTGCCTTCTCTGTTTTCCATGATCACCTATGCTAAACATTCACCAACATTATGCAAATATTCCAATATTTACACTGCATAGCCATTCATCTAAATGTTAGCACTGGCTGTTTGCATTAACTGTTTCTTACCTTTCATGGTGACTTATATTCCTTTACTTCTGTGCAACCTCAAAGATGGATTAAAAAGGACATTTATAACAATCCACTCATGAATTGACGGGCACTTGGGTTGTTAAACTTATTACTTAAATGTCTGGTGAAATCCAGATAATTGGTCAAAACTCTAGGTGAATCATTCTTGTCTTTCCCTTTCTCTCACATGACACATTCAACCTATTCAAAATTATTTTGGCTTTGACTTCAGAACATTTCTAGAATCTGACCACTTTTCGTTATCTCCACTGCTACCGTCTTGTCTAAGCCACTATCATGTCACATCTGGAATGCTGGCGGAACCTTCAGAGAGGTCTCCTTGCTTCTGCTTTCCCACCTCACAAACCATTATCCATACTACACCTGGAGTAATCTCTGTAAACACAAGGGAGAGAGGTCAAACCTTTCCTCGGAAGCTTACCATGGCTCTTAATTTCACTTAGAGTAAAGCCTGAAATCTTTTTTTTTTTTTAAAAACAACTTTATTGAAGTATAATTTACATACTATGCAATTCATCCATTTTAAGTGTACAATTAAATGATTACTAGTAAATTTACTAAGTTGTACAGCCATTCCCACAAATCAGTTTTAGAACATTTCCTTCCCCCTATTAAGAGCTCTCATTCAGGGACCCACTAATCTGCTCCCTGTTTCTACAGATTTGCCTTTCTGGACATTTCTCTAACCCCCAGCAAGGGTTAGAGGTATGTCCCTCCCCTTCACAATGCTCACTGCATCCCTCAGATGTGGATCTACTCCTGTTCCCTGGTGAACACCATCCCCATATGAGCACCATAGTGTTAATCAGTCAGTACCAATATGATGGCGAATACATGTGAAGCCCATTCTTCCAGTATTGTGACACCTCACTTTGGATAATGGGTCTAAGCTCAATCCAGGATAATATAAGCAGTGCTAGCTCACTGTCATTTTTTAAAATTGAGTAGTATTCTATTGTAAACATATACCAAATTTTAATAATCAACTCATAAATTGATGGGCACTTGGGTTGTTTCCACATCCTTGCGATAGTGAATTGTGCTGCCATAAACATTTGGTTGCAGAAGTCTTTTTTATAGAATATCTTATGTTCTTTTGGGTAGATGCCTAATAATGCTATTGCTGGATCGAATGGTATTTCTATTTGTAGCTATTTGAGGAATTTCCAAATTCTTTTCCACAGAGGTTGCACCGATTTGCAGTCCCACCAGCAGTGTAAGAGTGTTCCTGTCTCTCCACATCTCACCAGCATTTGCTGTTTTGTGATTTTCTGATAGAGGCCAATCTCACTGGGGTTAGGAGGTATCTTATTGTGGTTTTTATTTGTGTTTCTCTAATGATTAGAGATGATGAACATTTTTGTATATGTTTGCTAGCCATTATTCTGTCTCTTTTGGAAAAGTTTCTGTTCATTTCTGTTGCCCATTTATTGATGGGGTTGTTTGATTTGTTTCTTGTTATTTCTTTTGAGTTGTACGTAGATTCTTGCTATCAGACCTTTATCAGACATGTAGAGAGCAAATATTTTCTCCCATTCTGTAGGTTGTCTATTCACTGTAATGATAGTTTCTTTGGCTGTGCAGAAGCTTTTGAATTTCATCAGATCCCATTTGTTTATTTTTTTTGATGCGGTGATTGCTTTGGGGGCCTTCTTCAAGAATTCATTGCCTAAGCCGATGTCTGAAAGGGTCTTCCCAACATCCTCTTCTAGGATTCTTAAGGTTTCATGCCTTAGGTTTAGGTCTGTTAACCATCTTGAGTGCATTTTTGTGAGAGGTGAGAGGTAGGGATCCAGTTTCATTTTTCTGCATGTAGCTATCCAGGTTTTCCAGCACTATTTATTGAAAAGAGATTCTTTTCCCCACGGTATGTTTTTGTCTGGTTTATCAAAGATTAGGTTACAATATGTAGATGGTTTCATCTCTGGAATCTGAGTCCTGTTCCAAGGATTAATGCTTCTGTTCTCATGCTAATACCAGGTTAATTTGATTATTATTGCTTTATAATACAACTTAAAGTCTTGAAGACTGATCCTCCCAGTTTGTTCTTTTTGCTTAAGATTGCTTTGGCTATATGAGGTCTTTTCTGATTCCATACAAAGTGAGGAATTATTTTTTCTAGATCTATAAAGAATGATGGTACTTTGATGGGGATTGCATTTATTCTGTAGATCGCTTTAGGTAATATTGACATTTTATTAATATTGATTCTACCAATCTATGAGCAAGGCAGATTTTTCCATCTTTTTACATCTTCTACAATTTCTTTTATTATGTTTCATAATTCTCCTTGTATAAGTCTTTCATATCTTTCCTTAAATATATAGTCAAGCCGAAACTCAAATCAAAAACGCAATACCTTTTACTGTAGCCCCAAAGAAAATTATATATATAAGCCTGAAATCTTAATGGTCTTGCATTACAAAAGGGCTTACAAGGCCTTACATTGTCTGCAGCACCCACCTCCTTTTCTCTCTACTTGGTTCCTACTACACTTTTTTTTTTCTCACTCTACTCCATCTGGTTTGACCCCCTTGCTAATGTCAAAACATGTGAACACACTGAACATTTACTTTGCCTTTTATCTCTGTTGCACAATATGAATACTTCCTTGCATTCTCAATCTCTTCTATTTTGTGCTACTTTTTTTCATAGGCCTTATAAGCCTCTTATTAATATCATATTGGTAATTATCTCCATTCATTGATATTTCCCATTAAAATGTAAACTCTACAAGGGAAGAAATCTGTACACATTTGTATTGTATACTTTTACAGATTTCTACATACTCACAAAGGATTAGGATAAATCTTACCAAATATTAGATACTCATTATTTTAATACAAATAATTAATAAGCAAATGAAGAAGTGAATAATGCTGAAAATCAAAGCCCTAGAGTAGTATTGTAACTTGTGTGTATTAAAATGATGTAGATATTTGAATTTTCAATCAGAAATCACATTTATCCTTACAACTTTGAGGATATATTTCATTTGTATATAATATTAAATTTATATACAAGTTCAATCATGACAGAAGTAATTTTGAATTAAATGATGGCATATAGTTCTTTCTTTGTCTTGAGAGTTGTAAGATTTTTGCTCATAAAATATATGAGAACAGAAAAGAGCCAGGCATTATGTACAGACAAATTTAGGAAGGGAGTAATTCAGTGGACCAGAAAAATGCAAAGTACCTTGATTATATTGGGCTGGGTTTCAAGAGAAGAATGTGAAATCCTGGAAAAAGACATGGGCAAAACATAAAAAAAATGCTTTATGCAGGAAGTAGAATACCTCAACTAATAATGCAATCTATAATTTATTTAGTATCCACTGTAGTGCAGTTGTCCAATCCCAGTGTATAGGAGGAAAATTAGATTAATGGGAGCTCAGAAATAGGAACAAAAGCAGAAAAGATTTTTATATTAATTGGGAAGAGTAAGCTAGGGACTTGGACTTGTAAATCCCATTTTCAGATGGAGCAGTGTGCAATGTGGACACACCACAGCAGAGGTGCACCGTGTCAGGTGCTCAGTCTGTCTCCTCCCATTCTAACAGCATCCTTTTGCCTACAGTGTCCATTCTGAACTATGTAGTTTTCATAACCTATACCCTAACATTAATTCACTGGTACAAAATACTTTAATGTATTTTATGATTTTCCTAAGATCCATTTCTTTAAAGAAAACATTATTTTTGGATGTTTGGTATCTTTAGAAGCCCATTCACTGCTGTTGGTCAACATAGCAAATAAAAACCTAGAGGAAAAGCCAATAATTATGTCTACTTGTATTCAGAGCAATGAAAATGTCAGTACATTAAATATCTATATAAGATTACAACCTTTTCTACACTCTGGGACACATACAACAGTTCATTTAATATCTGGTATAATGGAAAACTCCAGCAAATCTAACAATGCCCCAATGGCCTCTTGCCACAGATACTTAATTGGGGAAGAGAATGTATCAAAAATTTTATTCCTATTTAAGCCCTAGAGAAATGGGCTTGTTTATTTATAGCAAAACAATGCTTTAACAGTAGCACTTAAGGTATATTGCCTGCCAGTTTTAATATTTATTATGACATAAATGACTGATAAAAAACAGAAAGAAATAATATTTTAAAGACAGAAAGAGATACAGCTTTGTCAAATCCCTTCTGAGATTCAGGTTAAGAAAGATGTCAATGACAACTACCTTGAAGAAAGAAACATTATTTACTCAAATTTCAAATAAGGAAAAATTGGCCGGGCGCGGTGGCTCATGCCTGTAATCCTAGCACTCTGGGAGGCCGAGGCGGGTGGATAGCTCAAGGTCAGGAGTTCAAGACCAGCCTGAGCAAGAGCGAGACCCCGTCT
>CAUYRT010027446.1:0-70079 GCA_963574885.1 Lepilemur ruficaudatus | reverse complement strand
ACAGAATGGGAGACAATATTTGCAAAATACATACAGGTTGAGCATCCCAAATCTGAAAATCTGGAATCTGAAATGTTCTAAAACACAAAACGTTGTGAGCAGCAACATGACACTCAAAAGAAATGTTCACTGAAGCATTTCGGATTTCAGATTTTCAGATTTGGTATGTTCAAACTGTATTTTTTTTTTCATTTCTCTGCTGATCTAAAGAGACGTCACCATAGATGAACCCCAGCTCACAAACTGGGTGTGAAGTCATTTGTGCATTTGACAGTCTAGTCTCTTCTCTCCTTTGCTTTTTTCTAATGGTTCTAGAATTTTGGCTTGCTCCTAGGAACTCAGTCTAAAAAGGACAAACAAGTAGACAAATATAACACAACTTAAGTGCTATAAGAATATATGGGCAGAAAAGAAAGGAAGTTTTAACAAATTAGGTGAAAAAGCATTGTCCATGAGAAAGAATGGGGGAGATTATTATAGGTGGCAAAAAATACCGTGGCTGAAAGCACAATCTATGCCTACAGCCTATCCAAGGAAGCTTATACTGTGTACCAAAAAAAGTAAAGAGTTAGTTTTACTTGGTTGCAGAGTACAGTTAACTTTCTCTTCATTATTCTTCTATTTTCTGAACTTTAACAGATTCTGATCATTAACTTAATGATCAGGACATTTTTTAAAAAACAGCTATTTCAATCTTGTAAGTTAGCTTAGGAAGAACAAACAAAGGCCTATTTCCCCTTTCAGAAAGCAGTTTGTATTAAAAAGAGGTCGGGATGTAAAATGGACATGTTGAAGATTGGGAATACAGCTGCAGAAGTCAAGCTCCAGTCTTTGGCTAGGACAGATGACACTGGAAAAGGTACTCATAATATTCCCTTGATGTCTCTGTGAGAATTCTGAGCTAGGTGCACTCAAAATTACAGGTCTTCTTGTCCATATGGCCATTAGGCAGAAATTCCAGGGATGGTAGGTACTGACAAGTCAAATGTTAAAATATAATGCCCTTTCGAGTCAGAGAAACCAAGGTTAGCATCCCAGCACTACCACTTACTAGCTCAGTGAGTTTGGGCAAATTAGTTAACCACTTTAAAACTTCTCATCCATGAGATAGAAAACTGCCTAGCTCTCAGGTTTTTTGTGCAGAACAACTCATATAATATAGTGCTTGTGCCTCCAAAAATGACAATTATAACATCAAACACATTCGTATATCTCATTGAGAAGTAGTTATTTGTCTGCTCTATCGGTTTATAAAGACTTTAGTATCCTATTTGCCATTTTGTTTGCTCCATAGGTTTAGCTAAAAGCTTTAAGCATATAAAACTCCTTTGTCAGCTGGAATGTCAACCTTTGGAAACTTAAACGAGTGTATTTAATACAAGTTCCAAATGTGGAAAGGACATTCCGTATTTGTGCTTGCTTCTAAAATTAAACCTTTGGAATGATCCTTCTGTAGGATCCAGAAATAACTAAGCAGCCTACTCCCTAGATTTTAGCAACTGACAGAAAACTGCGCGCACGTTTCCCATTCTCTGTCTTATTCCAACTGGCCTCCTCTCTACCCCTACAGAGGCCTCCTTTCTTCCGTTCGACTCTAAAGTAGCTGCCCCTTACCCAAGCTTTGTCTGAGCTGGAATAGGGTCAGCGGAAGAATGTAACCAGCGTTCCTCAAGTGTCCTCAAACAATTCCTGCAACTTCCAGAATCCTCCTCATGGGCCACTGGACCACCTGACAGCAACTACACACACCGCCTTCCATCCTCCGCCTCCTCCTTCTAGCCCTGGTACGCAATCCTACTGCCCCGCCCCCGCAAATGACCAATCAGAGAGTGTAAAGCCAGCCGGATGGGGCGGGTCTCGATTGGCGCTGACGACGAATCGCCTGCCTCAGACAGCAGAGGCGGAAGCGGAAAAGAGCTGAAAGTCCTGGTTTGGCCTTGGGTTCCGCCGTAGGGGATGTCCCGTGCGAGTGAGTGAGGAAATCTTGGGGCCTGATCTACCAGCAGAATCAGGCGAAGAGACACCGACGAGTGCGGGAGGGAGGAACCGCGAACCCCTAAAGAAAAGAGCAAGCGGGCAGGCAGCGGTAGGGCAGAACCGGAGTGTGCTGGGTCCCTAGAGCCCGGTCCTGGTCGGCGCCGCTGTCGAGGCCATGGTGCAGGCGGAACTCAGGGCGATCCCCAGGTGAGGGAGCGGCTCCGCCGGCGATTCCACCGCAGTAAAACCGGGTAGATGCTGGGTGGGGAAGAAAGGATGCTGCCCGCACTGCTTCCCGGTAGCAACCTGAGAGGCCGCAGTTGCAGCAACAGCAACAGAAAGCACAGCGCCGGCCGAGGAGGCGGCCCGAGCTTTTGGTAAAGTCACCCAGCAGCTCTTTCTCAGTAGTATGCGAGTTGACAAAACAGCCAGAAAACAGGGCTCCCCGTTACAGTCTCCTTCGAGCTCGTTTCCCTTGCTATCCGGAGCTAATTTATTCGAAAACATGCCTTGCACTTGTACCTGGAGGAACTGGAGACAGTGGATTCGACCTTTAGCAGTGGTCATCTACCTGGTGTCCATAGTGGTTGCGGTTCCCCTATGCGTGTGGGAATTACAGAAACTGGAGGTAAGAGGGTCCAGCTCCATCGGCCTCTACCCTTTCTTCTACCCATCTAAGCTTGGGAAAGACACACCCTTCCCCCCATTTCTACCCTGGTTACCCAGACTTGGTATCCTGAAAACCATCCATGGAAATGATACATGAGCCCAGTCTTAGGACATAAACCTGTCTGGTTTCTTGTTCACAGTTCTTCAAAGCATGCTACAGGTTGAGGTGGGACCAGGTGGAGAAAATAGGATATATTAATATAAGGGCACTGTTTTGCAAGTATTCATCAGTTCTCTGAAAGTAAGGTAATTTTATTCCTGAAATCTGATCTGTTCAGATATTGGACTTAACTGGATCAAATAAACTATCTTGAAAACCATGTATTGAATTTTATTAGCTTTTAACTAGCATCCTGAATTAAAGGATTGTAGTCGGTATAACTTTGTTCTTTGTTTTTACTTTGGAAATAAGCTCTTAACCAACAAAGGTTTTGCAAAAAGTCCCTTATATAATTTTTGATGTCATATTCTTATTGTGACATCAGTAAAATACCACAAGCTGGAAGACCCCAAGGTAAATATTTAACTAAGATATATACTTTATAAAAACTGTATAATGAACATTAAATTCAAAGTTAATCAAAACCAGAAAGTACTTTTACTGAGAAACACCTATTTTACAAGACCGTGGCTATTTTAGGCCCTTCTTTATCATGGAAATGATTTTTACATAGTTAAACAAAATGAATTTAATATACATTTACCTTCTCTATGTTCACCAAATTTTTGTTGACTTTCCATACTGCCATAGTCCATATAGTTATTTTCAATGATAATGTAACATTCAGGTACATTAAATATTTCCCATTTGTTAGATATTGAGGTTATTTCCATAATTTGTCTGTCAAAATTCAGGTATAAACATCTTAATACAAATAAGGTTTTCATACTTTGAAGTATTTCCTTGGAGTATGATATAGGAACTACTTTTAAGATTAATAGTATGCATAATATCACCCCAGGTTAAGAATTCTCTTAGTTGTTAGTTTCAATTGTAGTTTTTAAGTGCCACTAGCTTTTAAGAAAAATTTTATTCTGCAATCTCTACTGTGGACACCTGAAGCCAGGTTCTCGATCGGTCTTGCCTGGACTCTTCTCAGTTCTCCAGTCAGTGTAATCAGTTAAAACATAAGTCACATTATGTGTGTCTTCTTCAGTCACTCCTAGTGCCAGGGTAAAGACCGATATTCCTAACTATGGCCATCAAGGCCCAACATCATCTGACACCACTCCCACCTGATTTCCCCTCTGACTTTCCTCAAGTCCTAGGCTTCCACCACACTTTGCCCAAACATGCCAGGCATGCTGCCTCCTTAGAGCCCTTGCACTAAAAGTTCCCCCTTTATAGAATGCCCTTCCCCCAGAAATTATTCTTACTCCTTTTCATCCTTCAGGTCTTTACTCAAATGTCACTTGACTGCCCTATTTAAAATTCAAGCTTCCCCTCTTCAGCTCTTCATATTCCCTTCCCTGTTTTATTTTTCTGCATAGGACTTCCCATTATCTACCACAATACATATTTTATTCAGTTTTCTTTCCCACTCTTTCTGTCCAAATAACTGATACTTGAGTAAATGATCGAGTATACTATATGGTGAGAGATATAAACGTGGCATCTGTCTTCTTGGAACTTAGTGGTGGAGACAAAGGCAACCAAAATTGTGAAAAGAAATGCTATGGAGGAAACTGAAAAAAAAAGATCTTAACAGGCAGGGCAGTCTTACTGCACAAGTTCAAAAGACCACTCTACCAGCTATAGAAAATTAAGTGGCAGTGAGGGAAGTTAGAAAGCTCTTTATGATAGTTGAAAGGTAGTAGCTGCCTGAGCTATGATGATTTACGGCCCAGATCAAGATAGCAGAAGTGGAGATGGAAAACTGAATTTTAAGTATCTTTGGAAGTGAACAAATAGGACTTGGCAATAGATTGGATTGGGGAGGAGAAGCAGTGAGAGAAAGGAATAAAGCAAAGGTGATTCTGAGGTTTTTGATTTGAACTGGGTAAATGATGGTGCAGGTGAGATGGCAAATTGAGCATTAGGGATAGGTTTGAGAGAAATTAAGGTCAGTTGTGGATATTTAGTTTAATCAGAGAGATTCAAATGGGCATGCCAAATAATGCAGTTGGATATGCAAGTCTAAAGCTCACAAAGGTTTGAGCTGCAGATATAAATGTGGGAGTTTATCGTAGCCTATGGTATTTTCTTATGGCAACCTGTGCAGACTGAGTGGCTTAAACAACCAAAATTTATTATCTCACAGTTTTGAAAGCTCATCCCATGCCCATGGGGTATATACTCATTTATTAGAATGGCAGGATGACCATCTTCACTATTTAAACTGTTTCTCTCTCTTGGCTGAGCATGTAAAATTGAAGTCAAGTAGGTTAAATGCACACATGTTGGCACACTGCTCTGTAGTATTTTCACCTTGTCCCACTCATCCTTATGCCCCAAGTAGCTATTTTGTCAGTTCTGCTCTCTACCCTCAGGAAGATTGGGCCCAGAAAGCACTCTCTGCTGTTAGTCTCCCCTTTCTGCTTTGAAGCATTTGGCTAAGGGAGAGTTAACTTACTCCTAGATGCTTGTCTTTAAGAGTTTTGTCTTTCCTCTCTTTTCCCTCAAGTTACCTTAGAAAAAAATCTATTTATCTCTTTTTCCTCATTTTGTGAGTTGAAAAAACTCAACTCATGGCTGATAAGTTTAAGAATAAGGTTAATGGTGTCTTTATATCAGTGTGTCTCAAATCTGAATTAATTATCTAGAGATAAAGGTAAAGTTAAAGTAAATGTAATAATATCTACAGATTCCTAGTGTTGAGTTAGTCTATTATAATGTTACTTAAATATTTACACACATAAAATAGGTTAAATTTCCTACACATATAGCTTTCTATGTAGCTCAAAAATCAATTATTAAAACCAGTAATGAAAAGTAATGACATTAATATAGAGAGATGATGTTTTTCTGAAACTAAATTATACTTGCAGTGCAAAAATAATACTCTGTGGTACAGGATTTTTTTAATTGGCATGACTATACTAGTATATAATGACTTAGTTCTCTGGTCACTTGTTTTTTTATTGTTTAAAAGAGAACTTTCTTCCTTACAGCACACTGAGGATGCTTAATCTTCATTAGTCACAATCACATCGTTTTTCTTTTAAATCTACCACCAGGTTCTACTTTTTGGAGCTAAGGCAATCATAAAAACCAATGTGGATGTTAAAATGACTTGGCAATACTGTTCTTAATGATTGCTTTATAATAGAATCTAGAATATACTTATTCTGTAAGTATATCTAGAATATACTTATGCTATTATTAGTTTCTTAGATCATTCTTGAAATTTTGCTTTTTGTGGTTTCAGTCACCTGTGGTCCACCATGGTCCACAAATACTAAGTGGAAAATTCCAGAAGTAAATAATTCATAAGTTTTAAATAACTTTTATTACAGTATATGTTATAATTGCTCTTATTATTAGTTTTTAATCTCTTACTGTGCCTAATTTATAAATTAAACTTTATAAGTATGTGTGTATATATATATGAAAAAATATAGTATAATACATATATAAACTTCAGAACTGTCCCCAGTTTCAGGCAGTCACGGGGGTGAGGGGATTTCGGAACACATCCCCTGAGGATAAGGGGGGACTGCTGTACTTAATTTTAAATGAAATTAAGCAAAGCAAAAAGCCCTGGAAAATGAGTGACCAGACATTCCTTTTATTGTATTGATTTGTTTTTTCTTGTTGAAAATTATATTGGAATTGAGTTGAATCTACAGAACAGATTGGAAAGTGCAGACATCTTAACAATACTGTGTCATCATATCCACAAACGTGAACTATCCCCCACAAGTCATTTTAACAGTGAAATAGTAGAATGCTTCCAGGAACCTGGAACTGGCTTAGAAGTTTTTTGTTTTTGTTTTTGTTTTTTTTTTTTTGGAGATAAGGTCTCACTCTGTCACCCAGGATGGAGTGCAGTGGCATAATCATTGATCACTGTAACCTCAAATTCCTGGGTTCAAGTGGTCCTCCTGCCTCAGCCTGCCAAGTAGCTGGGATTACAGGTGGGCACCACTGCACCTGGCTAAGATACTCCTTTTAGAATCTTCACCTCCATGTATTTGCTTTTCATTTACTGCTTTGATTAAACCCAGAATTTAGCAAGACTTTCATATTTGCTTTTCAAGTTTTCTATACATTTTAATGTAGAAATTCATTATTGTAGAAATTCATGTTTTCCATACTTTTATTTTCTACTACTTCAATCTTTGGCCCCTGGTGGAGGAAAGAAAGTCTTGTTTAAAACAGTGAGACTAAGTGTTGTGCCCTTTTTTTTTTTTTTTAAACACATGTGGCCTTCTGGATCCTTGAGTGCGGACTTTTGACTGAATCCAAATTTTCAGGGATTTGTTCTGTGAAGTTTAGATTCAGTCAAGGGGCTGCACTTGGAGATCCAGAGGGCCACATAGGGCTTTGAGGCCACAGGTTCCCCACCCCTAAGGTTCAAGCAATCCTCCTTCCTCAGCCTCCCAAGTAGCTGGGACTATAGGCCCACGCCACCACGCCCAGCTAATTTTGTCTATTTTCTGTAGAGATGGGATCTTGCTCTTGCTCATGATGGTCTTGAACTCTTGATCTCAAACAATCCTCTGCCTCAGCCTCCTCAAGTGCTAGGACTGATTACAGGTGTAAGCCACCATGCCTGACCCCAGATCTATTTTGTTAACTGCTCAAACCCCTCAAATATCAAAAATAAATGCTCATTTCTTCCCCTTTGGAAAAAAAAAAGATTCACACTCTTCAAGGCAGGATTACAAGTTAGTATAAAATTCTAATCCCTAGGGCCCCCCAAATAGCACAGAAGTTCAATAAAGTTGTTTTTATCAGAAAACAAGTGGATTACTTCAACTCTAGTACAGGATGAGACAATTCAAAGTATATTGTTAGAAATTGAGCTTTTAAAGGATAAGATATTGATTAGATACTGACATAAAAAAGAAATTAGAGATTTTTTTTAAAATAATGCTATCCTGAGTTGATTATGTTGTATATAAAAAGGGTAGTATACAGAGACACAATTTGGATAGTATTGTGGCAGTACATAAAAAGTTCAGGAAGATAACAGGCAGATATTCAGAACTCAAAAATGTTCATTGTTTTCATGTATGCAAGAGTTTACCTACCAAAATGTTTAACAATAAAATTTGAAGAAAATGCAAGTAGATTTTTAACATTCCAGCCATAAAAGCAAAGAAATAAACCATTTTTAGATTTGACTTGCAGAAAATTTTAAAACTTCTGTACATCCCCAAGCACAATAATCAAACATAAAAGGCACATAATAAGCTGAGAGGAAATGACATGATGTTAATATTTCTAATGTATAAAGAGCTGTTACAAAAGGCCCCATGAGGAAAATGCTCAATCCTATGAGGAAAAATACACCCTCTCCCTCCCCGAAAACACAAATAGGCTGTTTATGTTGAAGAAGAAAGAAATAGCCACTAATCACTTGGGAAATATCAAGCTTCATTAGTAATCAAATAAATGAAAGTTTAAAAAATAAAAATATTTGGCCGGGCACAGACAATCTAGCACTTTCAGAGGCTGAGGTAGGAGGATCGCTTGAGCCCAGGAGTCTGAGACCAGACTGAGCAAGAGTGAGATAATTAGGGGGTGTGATGGTGTGTGTGTCTCTCTCTCTCCTCTCTCTCTCTCTCTCTCCCTCCCTCTCCCTCCCTCTCTCTCTGTCTCTCTTTCAAATAAATAAATCTCTATCTATCTGTCTCTTTAGTTTTAGTATCAGAATTTATATTAATGTGTTATTTTCTTTCTTAAGGTTGGAATACACACCAAGGCTTGGTTTATTGCTGGAATCTTTTTGCTGTTGACTATACCTATATCGCTGTGGGTGATATTGCAACACTTAGTGCATTATACACAACCTGAACTACAAAAACCAATAATAAGGTAAATCTTAATATATTTTGATTCTCCTGGTGTTGTGTTGGCTTATTTCATAAATGTGACATAAGATGATTTTAATTTATGTTTTGCTTTCCAAATAGGATTCTTTGGATGGTACCTATATACAGTTTAGATAGTGTAAGTATTTTTCATTTTTATCTCATTAACTGGGAAGTTGTTTGATGATAGTAACTATACTTAGAGAATGTTTACAGTAATGAAAGTATGTTATTGAGAATAAGGAGTCATATTAATAAGAAAAGTAAAAAGATTCACTTGTTTTTAATGTTGATAAAGAATATAAAGAATAATAGAAAATGGAAAATGTGATATTTCAAATTTTTAAAAATGTATGCTCTGTTTTTGCTTAAATCTTTTAAACTTTCAGATCAGCAACTCTCAGTCCTTTAAAGAATATACTATTTTAAATTACATTATCACCTTTTTAATTTATTAAGTCTTTTATGTGGAATAAAAAATTTTTTAAAAAAGCCTTCCCAGTGGATACTCATGCAATTGTTGTAGATGACTGCTCTAATTTGATTAATTGTAAAGGAAATAATGTTTAGTAGCATTTTCTCTGATCATATTTAGAAAAATTTCAGATTATCTTTAAGAATTCAAATACTGAATTTAGCTTTTCTATTTATATTTATTATTTACCCCCAAACACTTATCTTTTTGTTTACCAATATCCAAGATGTTTATTACTTCTAAAAATTCATTCCACAGATTGTCTGGTAGCCCTCATAATGATAAATTTTAGAGAGTCTCATGTAAGTATGTGACAAGACATCTCAAGTTTAAATATTAGCTTATTGTGAGTACCATAAATTGGAATGGTTAATTCATTTCTTACCTTAGCTACAACTGTTTTTAACATCTGTGCTTTTTCATAGTGGGTAGCTTTGAAATATCCCAGCATTGCAATATATGTGGATACCTGCAGAGAATGCTATGAAGCTTATGTCATTTATAACTTTATGGGATTCCTTACCAATTATCTAACTAACCGGTATCCAAATCTGGTATTAATACTTGAAGCCAAAGATCAGCAGAAACATTTCCCTCCTTTATGTTGCTGTCCACCATGGGCTATGGGAGAGTAAGTATGTTTGGTTTTAATTCTTTCATATTTTTGTTTTATTTAAGTAGAGTTTTTAATTAGCAGTCAGCTCTCTAAAAGGCAGTGTGTTTTACGTACTATTAGCAAGACAAAAAGTGTAAGAGTCTCTACCATTAAGTAGGTCATAGTCAAGTTTTAAAGGCTAACAAAACACATTTTCATAATCCACATATATATGTCTTTTTTACATGATTCACCCCAATAGAAAAATTAAATAAAATACTGAAGGAAAAAAACTTGTAATTATTTCATCAACATCTTTTTACAATTGGGAACCAAGGTCTGCAGATCTTATGTAAGGTCACACAGCTAGTTAAAAGACTCAGAGAAGATAGTCTAGGTGGGACAACAGCACGTGATATGAAATGGAAGCAACATATAGCCGTGTTTATTCTAATAACATGTAATAAGTTAGCTTGCCTTATTATATATTTGTGTATGACAGTAAAACTTTCATTTTAAAAAGTACATTGAGGTTAAGATTGCATTTATTTCACAAATGAGCCACTGGATATTTTTCAGCAAGCAAACATTCAAAAACAGTGTTTTAGAAAGACTGATTGTTGCAATACTATAAAGGATGCATTGGAGAGAAGAAGACTCCACAGGTGGGGAAATTAATTAATTTATACTACTCCATTTGCAAGATAAGCTGAAAAGGAGGGATGAGATTAGAATAGAAAAGAAAGGCAAAAAGAATGCAACCTGAAGAATCAGTAGGACATGCCCACTGATCGATAGGGTTGGTAGAAGTTATAAACTAAGGTAAATGGAGGTATAGTAATCAGTGTAGACATAAGATGTAGGGGTGTCTGCATTAACTCCTATGCAGTACAGAACCATTTGTACAACATTCTGAAAAATGTTGTCTCTACTTACACACTTAAAATCACAAGGAGCTACCTGGATTTTTTTAAATAATAAAAATTTAAAAAAATAAAATAATCTGCTAATGGGTTCATTTGACAAATATGTATTGAGTAGCTAATATGTACCAGTATAAAGATACACCATAGTGCAGAAAGCAGACATAGACTTCATGGAACTTACAGTTTGACTAGGAGAGTTAGGAATTAAATGAAGACACATACTTAGTTACTTATTTCAGGAAGTACAATGAAGGAAAAAGCTGGAGACCATGAGAGAGAATAGTAAGGAAAAATTCTTGTTGGTTGGATATCAGGGGAGAGAGATTGTGCTCAACTTCAAATACAACAAGGACAAATGGGCATTTATAGCTAATGAGCAGATTGAGGAGGTCAAGGGATCGTACAGCAAGCCCAAGTGCAACTCTTAAACTCCACCACTACTGGGTGCACACTTAGTTATAAGTGGCAATAAATCGCCTCAGCACAGAGGACCCCGATAGTTTGTTTTTATTTTGTTCTAGTAATACAGCACCTTAAGGCATCTGTATGCCAGTCTCACAATCTTCCCAGTCTAGGTGTAACCCTTAGATTAAGGGACTTAGAATATATAACTTCGACAATCAGTTCTCCTGGTAGAAGTGCTGAATAAACATTTGCTTTCAGAGCTACTGGGTCTAAATTTTAAGAGGGCTTATATATAATTCACAGGACTGTTTTGGCAATTGTTGGTTGTTTTGGGGCTTTTTTGTTTTGTTTTTTTGTTACTCCTTGCAAATTTCCCCTTATATTGAGTGAGCCCAGTGATAGAATAAAAACTGTTCTATGCAGGATATTTGTTTTGTCCTTTCAGAGTATCCAATCAGGGATACTCTCTAGAGTGATACTAAATACCAAACTTAATCCTACATGTAAATAATATTTCTAAATATGCGTTCATATGTACACACACACACATATCATTCGTTACTCAGTTTTTCTTCCAGAAACACATAGGAACCCACTTTTGTACCTTTTGTTCTGTGTTGCCCTATTCAAGAACTTGAGACTATGCAAAAAAAGGGAGATCTTTCAGAAGATGTAGCTGTTAGATAATTTCAAAAATGGTTATTTAGTTAATTTGTTTGCTGCCACCCACATTCTTCTCCCACCACTATTTAGGATCACTAAATTGAAAGAAATATAAATATGGTATCATTAGTCAATGATTTTAATTTGGAGGCTTTGGGGAAATCTGGTGCTATTTAAATGAGTGGTTGAAATGCTAAGTTATTTTTCTTTTGCAGAGTATTGCTGTTTAGGTGCAAACTAGGTGTATTGCAGTATACAGTTGTCAGACCATTCACCACCATTGTTGCTTTGTAAGTACACAGATTTTATATTACCATTTTTTTTAACACATTTGTGCTGATGTAGGAACAACTAAGTAGAAAAAAACAAAGTATTTTAATTTACTTAAAGCAGGTCTACCTGCTGTAAAAAACACAGTACACAGAAACTCTATTAAAATAAAAAAGCAAGCCAGGTGTGGTGGCTCACACCTGTAATCCTAGCACCCTGGGAGGCTGAGTCGGGTGGATTACTTGAGCTCAGGAATTCGAGACCAGCCTGAGCTAGAGCGATACCCCATCTCTATGAGAAATAGAAAAAAATTAGCTGGACAACTAAAAATAGAAACAAAAAATTAGCTGGGCGTGCTGGCTCACACCTGTACTCCCAGCTACTTGGGAGGCTGAGGCAGGAGGATCACTTGAGCCCAGGAGTTTGAGGTTGCTGTGAGCTAGGCTGATGCCATGGCACTTGCCCAGGCAACAGAGTGAGACTCTGTCTCAAAAAAAATTAAAAAGCGACCATTTAT
Source organism: Lepilemur ruficaudatus (assembly GCA_963574885.1). Classification (NCBI taxonomy): domain Eukaryota; kingdom Metazoa; phylum Chordata; class Mammalia; order Primates; family Lepilemuridae; genus Lepilemur; species Lepilemur ruficaudatus. Next base: position 57,603 of record CAUYRT010027446.1, on the reverse strand, counting down.
AGGTATAAAATCACCACAAGGTTCTTCTGAATATTACCTCCTCTTTAGAGCTTGCTATAAAGCACTTGGAAAAAATGCTTTCTTTTCAAATGCACAGCTTTACAAAAACCCTACTGCATGAAAGTTAATTGCAGTTTTATTTTCTAAATAGTTAATTTAGGTAGGATATATTGAGAGACTCTACTCCAAGAAAGAAGTCATATTTTTCCTTAAAATATTCTGTTAAGAGTTAGAATTGAGGTAAAATGGGGTATCATTACCTGGTGAAACTATTCCCTAAAAATTTTAAGACATGAAATAATTTAAAACAGATAGACTGCTTATTTCATATATTAGTTATTACAGCATTCTGCATGTTCACAGAGGAAAAATGGAAAGACCTCTGAAAGAAGAATTCTTTATTCTGCCTTTGAGCTAGCAATAGTTATTTAGCCAATTAAGACAAATTCATTTATTTATGAAGGCATGCTTTATAAATAAAGATTCTCTGCAGTTTAGAAATTGGATAAGCAAATAATTGAATAATGATGGTAATATTTACTTGCACGGATCTGTGTCTTAATAAAATTTACCTCCAAGACAATTTAGGGGAAAAAATTACAACTCCAGTTATTGACCAGCATTATATGTTTAACAATCAAGCTTTTCAAAATCAGGCAGCATAGTTTTTTTGAATTTAACAATCACTCTTTCTAGTTCAGTGTTGTGTGTCTTATTTTGGATTTCCTTCAAATTGGTGGAGTAATGATATTATAACATTTTTGGAAAAATGTGTTTATTTTGGAACCACCGCTGCGGCCAAAGTCAAGTGATTATCTATGGGATCTTTCAAATAAACTGACTTCTAAATTTTAGTATTGCCATCACAGTTTTAAAGTATATTTTGATTTAGTTAATCATAAAGATGCCTCATTTTTACCATTTTTTAGAATCTGTGAGCTGCTTGGTATATATGATGAAGGGAATTTTAGCTTTTCAAATGCTTGGACTTACTTGGTTATAATAAACAATATGTCACAATTGGTAAGTAAATTTTCATTTTTCTTAATCATACTAAGTAAGTGTCTGTAACTCTGAATTTTCTTAGGCAAAGTTTCTTAGAATAAAGCTTATTTCTTTTCGATCTTGAAATTCATAGGAAGACTTGAAAAACTTTAATATACATCTTTATACATATATAAAGATATAATAATATCTCTGTTAATTATTTGGTGACTTAATATCCTGACCTGTTGATCATGTTTGTTCATTTATTTCTGTTGCTCATTGCATAGTTGTGAGGGTATGTAATAAATAAAAGCACAGTACTCTCTAAGTAAACAAAACAAAACAAAAATATATGTATACACACATACCAAGAATATATGTAGACTGGGCATAGTCAGTAAAAGAAAATGTCAAACTGTTATCTGTCAGTATACATTTTGAATAAAAATGGAAGAATAAAATTCTCTGATTATCATATTTGGAACTAAAGGAAAATTGAGATTGCCAAGTTTTAAAAAAATGGATGATGTTTTATTAATAGAAAGTAGTATGTAATGCTCTAAAGATTACTGTTTGATCCTGTGAACTTAAAAATGTGCATTTCATTTAAATCCTTTGGTTAATGCTTTCAGCAAAATAATAATTTAGATGCAATAGCATACATGTATGGTATTAGAGCTTTAAAATAAAAATTAAATGTCTATATATCTAAAGGTTTTCCACCTGTTATTTGGAACCAGTAATTCTGTTTCTGGGAATGTATTCTAAAGAAATGGTCAGGCCAGGTGCAGTGGCTCACACTGTAATCCCAGCTACTCGGGAGGCTGAAATGGGAAAATCACTTGAGGTCTGGAATTCAAGACCAGCGTGCGTAACACAGTCAAGACCTGCCTCTAAAAAAATGTTTTTTTAATTAGCTGGGTGGGGTGGTGTGCACCTGTAGCCCCTGGAGGCTAAGGGAGGAGAATCACTTGAGCCCAGGAGTTGCAGGCTGCAGTGAGCTATGCTCATGCCACTGCACTCCAGCCTGGGTGACAGTGAGACTCTGTCTCTTAAAAAAAAAAAAAAAAAAAAGATAAAAACCCTTATGAAACATATGGAAGTTAAGTACTTTAAGTGGAAAAAAAATTAGGCAACAAAATTTTCTATTTAGTTCATAACACTTGTTTAAAAAACCAGCTTATGTGTAGAGAGGAATGGTTGGATGATAGGCCTACAGGTAAGTTTATCCTTTTTTTACTGATTTCCTATTCTAAAAATATCTTCAATTAGTATTTTATGTGATTTTAATGGGAAAAAGTGAACTTTTAGGAAAATATTTGTTGCTATTCATCACTACACTAGGTTACTACCACTAATTTCTAAAAATAGTTAATAAGTCTTGTTTATTTTAAAAAGTAAATTCAGCTGGAACAGCATATTGCCCTCAGGAAAATATTATTTGCCTGATTCTTTACATTTAGATTTCATGGTTCACAATTTTATTGAAATTATACTTTTGTAATGTATAGCCTTATAAATAATATACATATAATGTTATGTAAGATAGACTAGGTAATGTACTAAAGCCTTATAAAATTAGTGGTTATTTCTGTTTAAAAGCCATGACAGACAGGCATGTTTATTTTGGCTGAATAAGAGCCTCCTTTTCTTCCATTTGTGTCAGTCATTTGATTATTGTTCCCTTTATGGGGCCCAGGAAAGTGTACACTTAAAAACATTTTTCAGGTGAAATGTTATACATCTCTTTTGAGAAATTTCAGATGTATATATTCATCTACAATAAACTATAAATTGTTATTAATCTAAAAATAGAATAATAAAGCCTAGAAAAATTTGCATGAAACATCACTTTGTACCAGGTCTCTGGTATATAATGTTTCTGTTACCATATTTACTTATTCTTACTGAAGAAGTTTAAACGTTAATCTTGTTTCTAGTTTGCCATGTATTGTCTCCTGCTATTTTATAAAGTTTTAAAAGAAGAACTGAGTCCAATCCAACCTGTTGGCAAATTTCTTTGTGTAAAGCTGGTGGTTTTTGTTTCTTTTTGGTAAGTGTTGCTTTCTCTTACATGTTCTTATTTTCTAAAGGGCAGTAAAAACTGCTGATTGAGGAAGATTTTAAAAAATAATCTTAATGCAAAGATGGACTAAAATGTCTCTGCTACCTTTTTAAAAGTTCATCCCTTTAGCCCTTCTAGGATTTTCATAAAGAAATAATTAGATGGTCACTGTAACATTTATAAGAAGAAAAAAATTTGAGATAACCTAAATATCTCAATACTAAAAGAATCATTAAAATAAATCATGATCCTGTCATATAATAGAATACTATACAGTTTGGAAGAAAGCATGATACAGAATATTTAATGATGTGGGGAAATGTTTATCAGTAAATATTTTTTAAAGTAGAAGGCAAAACTATGTACATGGTCTCAGTTCAGTAAAGAGGTAGGTAATAGGCATCCTAGAAACAAATACACCAAATGTAACATGATAGAAATACAAAAAGAAGGAAAGAAAAATCCTGAAATCCCACCACCCAGAATGATTAACATTTTGGTACATCTATGTCATATATAAAACTCCATAGAAATAATTTCATACTATAAAAACTTGTGGAATTCAGTTGTATATTCAGTATATTATGGATGGTTCCTTGTCAGTAAAAAGAAATATAATTTTGTTGTTTAGGAATTTTTGTTTTTTCTTTTTGCTTTTGCTTAGTGTTCTGTTGTATGAATATAACTTTTTAGCCAATCTATTGATATTTAGATTGTTCCTAATTTTTTCAGCATTACAAGCAACACTGAAGTGAATATTCTTGTATATAGACCTATGAAACCTTGTCTATCTCATTAGTTGCTGTTTAAATTTAACCTGGGCCATATCCCTAGATTTGCTTGAAATGCCCAGCATGACTCCTCTCTGTCTTGGAGTCAGACCCCTTTTCTGAGTTTGTCTCTAACTCCAGTACTTCAAACAAGTCTGGTTTCAAGTGACTGTTTTAAAAACTAACCTGAATAATGTATACATGTGTAAACATTAGAGTATCTGTTGTTTATTTCATTTTCACTGCATGTTGTACGGGTGTTAGGCATTGTGTATGTATAGGAAGAACTTAAAATCTAATTGCTTGTGCATACTTTCAAAACAAAAAAAGATGTATAAACCAAGTATTGAAGTTTTGAGGATATATAATCAAGACTCATCTGATGAAACTATAGAAGAATGAATCTTTATAGCAAGTTAATATATTTAATAGAGATACAGTTTCTCCAGGAATATGCTGTGAAGGCAGGGTGGTGATGGTCCATAGGTTGAGATGGGATTTAACTTTTTAAATGGCATATTTTTAAAACTACTCATTTTATGCTTGATATAGATTTAGTGTTTACCTTTTCCTAACATATAGGCAAGCAGTAGTTATTGCTTTGTTGGTAAAAGTTGGCGTTATTTCTGAAAAGCATACATGGGAATGGCAAACGGTAGAAGCTGTGGCTACAGGACTGCAGGTAAGTAGTGCTATCTCTGAATTCAATAGAATTTTACTATCTGTTAAGCATTTTTACTTATTATCTCCACTAAACCTGACAACATGCAGGGTTTAGGACTACTATTATCCTCCCTTTACAGGTGAGAAGACAAGGGAACCCTAGAGAAACCGGCCATAATTACTGCTTTGTAGCAGAGCCAGGAATAAAACCTGGATTTTGTAATTCCTAGTCCATTTCTCCTCTTAGTCCTTGGGTGGTGGATTGAGAATGCAATGTACTTTGCTTCTTAAGAAATACTTTAAGCAGTACAAGATAGATTTAAATTTTGGCATTTTGTCTTTTTTTGAAGAGGTCAAAAATAATTATTTTAGAAAATGGAAAAATGAATATAATTTGAAAAGGAAAATAACAGCCATTTATACTTTAGGATTTTTGAAAAGTACCTGGAGAAAGATAGCACTCTACAAAATTAAATTCAAATCCAAAGATGGCTGATAATTTTTTTTTTATAGGACTTTATAATCTGTATTGAGATGTTCCTTGCTGCTATTGCTCATCACTATACTTTCTCATACAAACCATATGTCCAAGAAGCAGAGGAGGGCTCATGCTTTGATTCTTTTCTTGCCATGTGGGATGTTTCAGATATTAGAGATGATATTTCTGAACAAGTAAGGCATGTTGGTAAGTACTAGCCATTTAATTCATCCAATAGGTAAGTTATTGAATTTCTCCTACTAGGGCAATTTAGTAGCTATTTAAGATTTAAAAAAAAAAAAAAAGAGGCTGTTTAAAGCAGTACTACAGTACAGGCTTATCAAATTTGGGGGATGAGATAAAGGGAAATGGGGAGCTTATTTTTAGAATGGTAAGTTTATAATGGTGAAAATAACTTTTGACTAACATGGAAACCTTTATATTATTCTAAAGGACGGACAGTCAGGGGACATCCTAGAAAAAAATTGTTTCCCGAGGATCAAGATCAAAATGAACATACAAGCTTGTTATCATCATCATCACAAGATGCAATTTCCATTGCCTCTTCTATGCCACCTTCACCCGTGGGTCACTACCAGGGGTTTGGACACACTGTGACTCCCCAGACTACACCTACTACAGCTAAGATATGTGATGAAATATTTAATGATACTACAGGAGGAAAAAAAGAAGCTTCAGATAAACCCGTGGACTCATGAACAGTACGCAAAAGCAAACTGTGCTACTACCATATTATTACCTGGTATCCCATGGCTCAGGATTTTGTGCATGGGACAAACCACAAATTAAGGAAAATTTTAACACAAAAAATAGGTGAAAACCAGGTACAATGACTGGGTTTATATATGTAAGTTTTATATATCAAAAATAATCAGTCTAAATTTCCTAGGCTTAGACTTGATTTCTTAATATTAGAGTATCACATACTCAAATGGTAGAAAATGATTCCAACTAAATGATGCTGTCATACTGCTTTATCAAGAGGATGGACATTAAAAAAATCAGTACTTCCTATCACTGCTGCATGAATATTATGCTCTGGAATTAACAGAAAGCATAATACAGAAAAATGAATTAGTGGAACTTAATCATAATCATGTGCCATACAAACTTACCTAACAATTATTTCTCTATTTCTCAGCTGGATGTCTTTCAATAAATAAGAATTTATCATTTATTTTCTGTAACTTTTTATGTCTCTCATTCTTTAAACATAAACCCAAACCCTTAATGTTTTAACAAAAACTTCTTTATAAGAGGCACAGCAAAAAAGAAGTCAAAAAAAAAATACTATTAATAGTTTTCCTCAGGGCTATTAAAGGTGGCAGCAAATGTAAATCTTAGCTGAGTGGTCTTAATTATTCATTAAACCATCATCAGAAGACATGTAGGTGCTATTTGGGGGAAATTTGTTACTTAGGATGGGGTTTCTTTAATTGCTAATCACAGCCCATTAGCTCATATTTAACATTTTATAATGAAAACAAAATATAGACAGTGCCATAATATGTTGCAAAAAGCATGAGTATTATTTCTCAAAGCCTTTGCTTTATATATATTTATATACCCACGTGTGTGTGTGTGTGTGTATAAGTATACTGGTTCACAGTAATTATGGTACAAAGTCTTTATTCTGTACACTATTATATATTAAATATTTCTATTAAAAGCTGGGCTGTATGTAAAAACTCTAAAAGTTTACAAAAAAAAAACTATTAGCACTAATAAATGAATTCAGTAAAGTTGCAGGCTACAAAATTTTTATACACAAATAATGACCTAACTGAAGAATCAAAATAATTCCACTTATAATAATATCAAAAAAAATAAAACTTAGAAATAAATTTAACCAAGGAGGTGAAAGATCTGTAGCATGAAAACTATAAAACACTGATGAAAAAAATTGAAGACATAAATAAATGGAAAGATATCTGTGCTTGTGGATCAGAAGAATATTGTTAAAATGTCTACACTATCCAAGCAATTTACAGATTTTATGCAATCCCTATCAAAATCTCAATGGCATTCTTTACAGAAATAGAAAAAACAATCCTAAAATTCATATAGAATCATAAAAGACCCTGAAGAGCCAAAACAATTCTGAGGAAAAAAAGTTTTAGAAACATCTCATGTCTTGATTTTAAATTATATTACAAAGGTATAGTAATCAAAACATCATGGTACTGACATAAAAACAGTCCAGTGGAACAGAGAGCCCAGAAATAAACCCAAACATACACAGTCAACTAATTTTTGACAAGGGCACCAAAAGGACATGATGGCAAAAGGACAGTCTCTTCAATAAGTGGTGCTGGGAAAACTGGATTTCCAAACACAAAAGAATGAAATTGGACCCTTATCTTACACCTACACAAAATCAGCTCAAAATGGACAAAAGTCCTAAAGGTTAAGACCAGAAATGATAAAACTCCTAGAAGAGAACATAGGAAAGTTCCTGGACATTGGCCTTGGCAATGATTTTTTGGATATCACACCAAATGCTCAGTTCACAAAAGCATAAACAAGTAAACAGGACTATAACAAACGAAAAACCTTCTGTGCAGCAAAAGAAATAGCAAAATGATAGCCTACGGACTGGGAAAAAATATTCATAAACCATATTGATAAGGGGTTAATATCCAAGTTTATAAAGAATTCATACAACTCAATAGTAGAAAAACAAAATAACCCTATTTTGAAAATGGGCAAAAGACCTAAATAGACATTTCTCCAAAGATAATATAAAAATAGCCAACAGGTATATGAAAGTGTGCTCAACATCAATCATCAAGGAAATGCAAAATGAAAACCACTGTGAGATACTACCTTACACTAGTTAAGATAGCTATTATCAAAAAACAAAAGATAACAAGTGTCAGTGAGGGTGTGAAGAAAAGGGAACTCTTGTGCACTGCTGGTGGGAATGTAGATTGGTACAGCCATTATGGAAAACATCATGAAGGTTTCTGAAGAAATTAAAACTACCATATGATGCAGCATTCTCCCTCTTCTGGGCATATACCCAAAGGAAGTGAAATCACCACTTTGTAACAATACCTGCACTTCCACATTCACTGCAGCATTATTCACAATAGCCAAGATATGGAGATAACGGAAGTGTCCCTCAGTAGGTGAATGGATTAAAAAAAATGTATATATGCACAATGAAATATTATTCAGCCCTGAAAAAGAACAAGATCTTCCCGTAACATAGATGAGCCTAGAAGACATTATGCTAATGTGAAAAAAGCCAGAGAGGAAAAAAATATTGCATAATCTCACTTTCATGTGGAATCTCAAAGAAAAAAATCAAATGTACAGAGACAGCAAAACAGTGGTGGGTGGGGAGAAAACAAAATGTACAGAGATAGACAGCAAAATAGTGGTGGGCAGGGAGAAAATGGGGAGATGTAGGTCAGAGGATACAAGGTAGCGGATATAGTGAACAAGTGTAGAGATCTAATGTACACATAAGGAATATAGGTAATAAAATTGTACTGTATTTGGGATTCATGCTAAATTAGATTTTAGTTGTTCCTGCCACACAAAAAAAATAGGTAATTGTGAGATAAATGGATATGTTAACTTGCTTCATGTTGTATACCTTTAATATAAGCAATAAAATGTATTTTAAAAAATTAAAAAGTAAAGCTCAATAGTATAATGATAACAGAGGTAACAAGAATAGGTGTTCTGGAGCTAAGATACATCTTTTCTTCTAACTTATAAAGAGCACACAGCATATACAAAGCATGATAATGATCTTCCTCAATCTCCCTATTTCAAAAGTCTGTAAAAAAGCGGACCAACTATCATATTTCTTATTGTACATCCAAATCAAAATTTTGAGAAACAATGGTTTAGGATTAACTCTTTCTTGAATGTGCTTTGTTACCAGCTTTGTTTCTTTGCTAAAGTGCAGCCTCCTGAAGATTTATTTATTCCCTAACTCCTTTACTCTCTTAATTACATTTAGTTTATAGCTTAAATTCTTACTTGAGTTTGCATTCGCAAAACATAAAATCTGAGGAGCATTTCAGAAGAACACTGATTATTTAAAGGAAGCAAGCTTGGAATTTACAGGTAACCTTAACCCTCAGTCTTCAGTGGAAGCCTACTTTCACTGTTTCCCAGCTGTAAGTTTGGATTTAAGAAAAAAAGGCCAAGATGCCTAAAATGTTGAAGTTTTGCTTAACTTACTGTTGACACATGACAATGAGAGTGAGACTTTTAAAATCCCTATAAGTAAAATCCAGCAAAAAGAAAAGTTTCCTAATTTGGAAATGCTGTATCCTTTTCAAGAAAGCAAGTCTGTAGCAGTATTTTTATAATAATGCCACTCTTTCATTTAGGATCCTTTAAATATGCTTTATTAATGTCAATTTTTTGAAATATCTGACCATTACAGGGAATTAAATTTTTATACACCCCCACTAATTAAGATAAGAATTTTATATTTGATACTTTAATTGAACAATTTCATTGAAAAACTGTTCTTCATTGCTTTACTGTGATACTGACATTACTTTTGTGGTGCTCAATGCTGAGTACAAGTTCCTCTCCCATTTCAACTGGGATGGGATTATCTAAAACAACTGCAGCTTGTTTCCAGTGGGAGGCTTCACTTGAAGTATCCAGCCTAATCTCTTCATCAAGGTACATATGATACCAAAATGGAATAGCAGTCACTTGTCCAGATTTACAAATGTGTACCTATGAAGATTAAGAAATTATGAAAATTTCATCAGAGAAAACAGAGTAGACTCAGATAAGTCTTTTCTTTTTAGTCGATTTTAAATACAACAATTTATTTAAAAGTACACTCAATGACCCAATTCATAAATATTAACCTATTCACTAATATTTACTCAAATCTATTTTTATATATTCAGAAAAGATTTCAGTCTTCAAAGAATGTAGCTAAAACCATGCATTCAAAGTACTGCCTAATTTAATTATTCTTAACATGACAAAAGTAGTAATTTTACATGTTGTCCTTACCTTTACTTCTCTGTCAGAGGTGTTCAAATATGGAGTCATTAAATCTAGTCTTAAGAGTTCCACGGGCTTGCTTAAAGGTATACAGGGCAATGAGGATAAGTCCAAAAAGACACGTATAGGTACCTAGAGAAAGTATACATTTTTCACTTTCACTTAATCTTTTTGTGGTCAAGGCTCAAGTTTTTCACTTTTACACATGCCTTTTGTGGTCAAGTCTTGCTTGGTACTTGGCTCAGTATTCTTTTTACATCTCTTACCTCCTTTATATTCATTCCCATATCAACCTAAGGCTTTCATTAGAACTTCACTATCCCAGGATAGAAGGAATGAAAAAAAACCCAAGGTTTAGGTAGGTTAGGTAATTTGCTATGGTTTCAATTACTGATAGATCTTTTACTTGGATGAAAGCAGATTAAATTTTTACTTAAACCAAACAGCTCTAAAAATTTTAAGCCAAGGATCTGCTTATGAACTAATAAGTAAATATCACAACACTAATTATTGAATTGTTTGAGACAACATACCAAATTCAACCAAACAATAGTGGATTTCATTTAGAAAATAAGTTTATTTCTAGAAGGCAGTGGTTCTCAACTTTGGCTGCAAAATTAAAATCACCTGGAGAGCTTTTAAAAAGCCCAATTGTTCAGGCCACATCCTAGACCAATCTAGAGTTAGGATCCAGGTATCGTAGTTCTTAAAAGTCCCCCATGTTTCTAATGTACAAAATTGAGAACCACTGCTATTAAGTGTTTTATCAATTTTAGTCGCAATGGAACCCTGCTACTAATGATTTTTAGCCTCCTCCTCATTTGAAATAGAAAGGAAACTTGTTGAAAAACCACTTTCCTTTTTATAATATTAGAGTCCAACCTTCATGGTATTAACAGAGAACACAGATACATCCACCTCTCCCAGGGCATCCTTGAAAGCATCCCACCTTTCTTCCCCATAAAATCTCACAGCAAGCCCACACCATTTCTAAGACTCCTCATTATGCCCTTTATTCCTGTTTCTGTATCAGCCACCAGAAGCAGCCCTAGATTCCCCTGTCACCACACCTCTCATCACTTGCACCCTAATCCCCCACACAGCTGTATCCATACCTCACAGTCTGTCCCCACTTTTGTTTCTTAATCTAACCTACTGGCCGCTTCTGTCCTCTTTGCTAATTCCTTTCAGATAACCATTCTAGAGCTCATACCTTTGTGAGTCCTCTAGAGTTCTAAACAGTTTAAACTTCTCTGTCTTCTGATAAGGGTATTCTCTTATTAAACCTTCCAAAAAACTGAGATTAACTGCCATGTGAGTTGTATTTAACTCAGATAGTTTTGAGCCCAGGGTCTCATGAAGCATTATGTAACTCACATATCTCTTCACCTTGGAAGCTGTGAGAACTATTAATATATTAATATTACTTAACCTCAATGTTAGTGTCATTAACAAGTCTTTCTTAGCTATGTTCACATAAAACAGCACTGCCTTGAAACTCTGCTTAGCTTTACTAACACTGAATGTTTTGTTGTCACTTAACACCATTGCAACTGCCAGACTCCTTAAGCTAAATGATACTTCGGAACTATCTGTGCCTTCAGCAATGAACAAACTGTGCTGCAACTCAACATATAAACAATAATATGTTAAGGAAGGAAGAGAGGATATGAGATGAAAGTACAGTGAAAAGATGGCAGGACCAATGTATTGTATGAATAGATTCTGGTAGAATCAATTACTGATGTCAGAATCAGGAGTGAATAAGGTAGAAAGATAGGCGATCATGGTGTTTTGAAATAACACAAAGAAATAGTTTTCAAGTTGCATGTAACTCACACACAGAAAATGATTAAAAAATAACACATTTTTCATTAAATTAGAAAGGCTTATTTTGTTTTTGAAGTTTTTATTCTATTTTCATAATAAAACACCATGGCCCCAAGGAAAAAATTTTTTTCAAGTGTGGCAATGTGTTAAACAAACTCTAAAACCTTAATACACTAAGCCCTGAAAAAAGTTCAAGTAATTTATTTGTTCATGGAAGAGGTAAATATGCGTATTTAAGAGCTTACTATCTATAGCCTTTGGATAAAGTTTTAGATATCATTTCTTTAATTCTGTACTCAACACCTCACTTCCCAAAATTCTGCTTTGGTTCACACGGCAGACCCCACCCACTTCTCACCTGTCTCTGACCCCAAACCTCTTCCTTAGACATTCCATCCACTCCCAGTATTTTAACTCACAAATTTGTATTCTGCTGCTAGTGCTTGTGCCAGTTTCACCCTCATTTCTAAATCTGGACTGCTTGTTTCCTAAACAGAGACTAACCCCTTTTCCTTGAGCTCCATTTTTCTAGGCTCCTACATTCCTGCTCCATGCAGTGATTGCCTAGCCTCTGGACATCAGCTGTACACACCTGTCGGCCGGCTGCCAGCCTGAGGTTTCAATGTAAGGGTTTAAGTTTAGAACACAGATCGTCTCCATGCTTCTTTTTTAGACAAGGAGCATGCTTTTTCAGAAGACTAAAACCTAGGATCCTACTTTTCATTTATAAGAGTGATTCAGAGGAGTATCTATAAACTTTTGTCAGTAGTCATGAAAAATTCTTTGGTTATTCTAACCCCTAGGTTGATTTTTACCTAAGTTCCTTTGCTCTAGGAAACTGATTACCATTCTAATTCAGCTAAACAGTGACTAAATAAAACCAAAGAGTGGTAACATAGACTATGGATAACAGCATCCTGGTTGAACATCTTTCCATCTGAGATGCTTACCTGAAACTGATTAATAAAAGGTGCTATATTTAATCCAAGAGTACGTTCTGTTCCTTGAACAGCACTCTCTTCTATCAGTGTCTGTGATTCCACAAGCATCCCAAACATCAGCACATACTGAGGGAAGATCTTGCCTCCAGACTGTAGTAAACACCTAAAGAAGAAACAGTATTTTTAAAAGTTTTTTGGTTCCCTACATTTTATAAATATCGATACCTAAAAATCATGATGAAATAATTAAGAGTTACAGATTACAAACAGTCCAATGGACTTTCTGTTGTTACTGACTGGTAGTTCAGAATGGTAAACCACTGGAAATAATTTCCCAACAAGTCAAAGTGACTGATGATCAATGAAAGAGAAAAATAACCAGTCGGCTAGATGGACGTTAATTCTTTAGATTCCAAGAAGGGTCATCAATGGATCCTAAATGTAGTAAGTGAAAGTTTGACTAGGAAAAGGACATATACACAGTCTCAAAGCATCACCGCCACAAATGCTTATTCATCACAAAGGGGAAAATAGTAACTTATGTGGAGAAATCTAGTGGATACAACTTAAACCGTGTAATCTAAATTAACATAAAAAATAATGGGATAAGGCAATACCATATGCCTCTAAATATGATAAAACTTGTGTGGTATTCTCTAAAATGGATAATCTGAATCTAATCATAAGAGCATGAGGAACAATCTACAAAAATGGCTCATACTCTTCAAAAGTGGTAATGTCATGACAGACTATCAGAATAAAGGAGTTGAAAGAGACATGAAAACTATATGTAATACAGGATCCTAGATTGGATTCTGGACCCGGAACAAAAAAGCTATAAAGAATATTATTGTGACAACTGGTGAAATCTGGGTAAGACTGGTAGATAACAGTATTGTATCCATGTAAATTTCCTGATTTTGATAACTGTACAGTGGTTACATAAATGAATGTCCTATTCTTAAAAAATACACACCAAAGTATTAGGGGTAAAGGGATATAATATCTGTAACTTATTCTAAATGGTACAGGGAAAGAATAATATGTAGCAAATGTGGCAAAATATTAATAATTTGTGAATCTGGGTGTAAAGTATATGGTAAATTCTTTGTACTATTCTTTAAATTCTCCACAAGCTTGAAATTATTTCCAAATAAAAGGTTAAACACTCCAAATGAAAAAAAAAAAAAAGCAATCCAAATACTCTACAAAAGAAAGTGAGTCAAGGGTTAACAAAATCCTTTGTCCTCCTACAACTGACCTTGGGTAAGGTCTCTTTCCCTAGAAATCTGATAAAGATGAAATGTCAGCTGTGTTTATCAGCAACACTGCTTATGGTAAAAAAAAAAAAAAAAGTGCCTCTTAATAGGTAGACTGCATTTGGACTGAGAGAACTGTGAACAAACAATAAGTGCCTGATGGGAAGCTATACCATCTGTGGGCTTCCCTGAGTGTGGGGTAACTTGTAACCAGATGTTCCTGTTGCTAGGACTTGGAAGTTCTGCCCATGAGAATATTAGTTGCTATTATATGAAGCTAAGGGCTCTTAAGCCAAGGCAGCTCTCACACCTACCTATGTTGTCTTGTTGCCTCATACCTGAGGTATGTGGGAGGTGTAAAAGGGTGGGTGGATTACCAATTGACATCAAATGAAGCAGAGGTGAAGGATATTTAAGGTACTTTAAACCAAGTAATTATTTTCATTTGCCACATTTATAATCCAATGTCAAATCCCTCATTTTTACTGAATATTCCAACTTCTTTCTACTTGAACTTCCAGAACAGGATACTAGACAGGTGGAGTCTGTATAATCATACGGATCCTCACAATAAGTTTTTACTCCTAAATTAAATATGTAGAGTAAGGATCTAATTATAAAATACAGAACATAACATTTCACCAACACATTTGTGCATATCTAAAAAAGGTAATTCATATACATTTCTAAAATTTCATGCTATGTAGTTTCCCTAAACAGATTATTAAAACCTAGACAAACTATAAAACACCCCATTCCTCAAAACCACTTTGACACTTCTGCTCTTATAACAGCTTTTAATTAATCCTTCAGGCTTTTACTAAACTGAGTACCTTGATTTCTTAACCATTTAAAGATACCTAAAGTCAGAATGACAATTAAATTATAATGACAAGACACGACAACTAAATGCAATGCAGAACCCTTGATTAGAACTAGATTGGGGGTAAAAAGCAATAAAGAATATTAACTGGGACAGCAAGAGAAATTCTAATACGGACTATACTAATAATAGTATTTTATCAATGTTAAATTTCCTCAATGTGGCGATTTTATTGTGATATGTAGGGGAAACCCTTTGTTGTTATAAGACACATGCTAAATACTAAAGTAAGGATGAAGTTTATGATGCCAACAACCAGCTCTCAAATGGCTCAGTAAACAAGACAATAATCTAGTATTCACTACTATTATTACTGCAATTTTTCTTACGTTTGAAATTTTGAAATTTTTCAAAGTAAAGGGAAAAGTTAATAAGTAAACAGGCTACCCTTATAACAGCTCACTCTCTCCCTAAAGACAAGCTAAAGGAAGCCAAATCATAACCAGAGGGGATGTGATGAGGATAGATTCAGCAAGGAAAGTTAGCTAAGACTCCTAAGTGTAATGGCATTAGATTGATAAATACAAGTCATGATCCTGAACCAGGATAATCTCTCTTCACTCACTAAATATAACCACATGATCCTTTGAGTTGTAACAAATCCTATATACATGGATTAGCCTCAAAATAGACTTCACCCTGACCCCAATTGCTTTACTCATTTTTGCTATTCCTTTCCTATCAACTTTTGAGCATTTTAGGTAAAGTCTGGTAGAAAGTGAATCTCCCCAATTAATGAAAATTTCATACCTCTCAACAAAATTACACAGCTCTTAACAAAATTCCAACTTAATGCCCTTACCAAGCCAGCTAAAATTTTGTCTTCGTAAATTACTAGAGAAACTACCACTTTTTCCTCATATTAAATCAAATTTAATCCTGAAAACTCAATGTACTAAAATTATCTGAATAAATAAGGTTATTTGCTACTTGTGATCCATTTAAATGAAAACCAGATCTAATTTTTTTAAGATCATGAAAGGCTCAGAAAGGAGAGACTAACTACAGAGCTTTAGGCTGCCTAGCAAACAACCCTCCACTCCCCGAATAGCCACAAGAGGATATCATTCTATAAAATTAGCAAGCTGAAAAAAGCACACAAGTTAATAAAAGCCAACCTTCTAACTATGAATTCTATGGGAGAGAGAGAGAGGGAGGACAATACCATGCAAGTCATTTAGGTAGTCTTAGGATTTGTTTCTATTTATAACACTTCTGACACAAAGAAGAGGGGATTCCCACACCAACCAATCCTTGGACACCAGCTGGATATCCTACAATTCAAATCAATTCTGACACTATCCATTGGGAATTAGCATCAGACCCCACAAGTTAAGGGCTTGGTCCCACATGACTGTCCCCACTTCAGATGCCAACTGTTAAGTCCTGGGCTTCCAGTACTTCTGGCCAGCCATCTATAAATCAAACGGTTCCCCATGACCCCCTCCTTCAGGTTCAGTAGTTTACTAGCATGGCACACAGAACTCAGAAAAACTTTACTTACATTTACTGGTTTATTACAAAGGATATAACTCAGGAATAGCCAAATAGAAAACATACACAGGGCAAGTGTGCTTATTATGATATAGATAGATCGATCTTCATCCTGTTTCCTGGCCTGGGACTCTTAAACCCTTGAAATTACTGGAGTGATAAGAACATCTTTTGTATGCCCCTACCTAGCCTCAGGTTGGGGGCTGAAAGACCACGCCTGGCATGATTAGAGGTGGGACTTTCTTCCAGCCCACTGACCTCCTGGGAGGGGAGATGGGCAGAGGTTGAGTTGATCACTAATAGCCAATGATGTAATCAGTCGTGCCTACATAATAAAACCTCCAGTAAAAACCCCAAATGCCAGGGTTCCAAGAGCTTCCAGGTAGCTAAACACACAGAGGTTCACAGAGGGTGGTGTGCCCGGAAAGGGCACAGAAGCTCCCTGCCACCATGCCTGCCCTACACATCTCCTCATCCGTATCCTTTGTATATTCTTTATAATAAATGGACAAACATAAGTAAAGTGTTTCCCTTAGTTCTGTGAGCCACTCTAGCATATTAATGGAACCCAAAGAAGGGGTCTTGGAAATCTCAGATGTATAGCTTCCCAGTCAGAAGTATAGGTGACAACCTACTACTTGCGACTGGCATCTGAAGTGAGGAGCAGTCTTGTGGAACTGAGCCCTCAACCTGTGGGACTTGACACTATCTCCAGGCTGATAGTGTCAGAGCTGAACTGAATTAGAGGATATCCAGTTGGTGTCTGCTAGACAATTGCTTGGTGTGTGGGGAGAAATCCCTACCCATCTGGTTGGAAGTACTATATTGAGTGGTATGAGTAGAGGGAAAAAAGTGTTCTTTATCCCTAACAGCAAGATATGGGGAAAGGGGGTGCAAAGGGCTCCCATGCCCTCTCTGGACACACTCTCCTCCCTGTGCTCAGCAAACCCCACTGTTTAGCATTTTCAAGGAGACACCACTACATAGACGTGGTTGATTAATTCACCGGTCATCAGTGATTGGCTCAATCTCAAACCCCTCTCCTCTCAGAGGGAGAGCTGAAAGTTCCAACTCTCTTATCACATGGTTAGTTCCTCTGGCAACCAGTACCCATTCCTGAATCTATCTAGAGGCCCACCCTAGAGTCACCACATTAGCATAAACTCATATATGGTTGGATAATAAAAGACACTTACCTCACCCCATCACTCATGAAATTCCAAGGGTTTTAGAAGCTCTTGTGCAGAAACTGGATTAGACCAAATATATATTTATTATCACAATATCCCAGGCAGTAACCAGAAAATTTAGGCGGAAATGTTGAAATTTTATCCATTAAACCCTAAAAGTCTAACAACCATGCCAGAGATAAGTACTACAAAAAAGCTGTATATAAAAATGCCTTTAAAAGGCTAAATTCACAGTATTATAATCTAAAACCTTCTAAAAATCTTACTTGACCTCAATGTTACCGGCACTAACAAATCTTTCTTAGCTATGTTCACATAAAACAGCACTGCCTTGAAACTCTGCTTAGCTTTACTAGCATTGAATGTTTTGTTGTCACTTATATCATTGCAACTGCCAGACTCCTCAAGCTAAATTTTACTTCGGAACTATCTGTGCCTTCAGCAATAAACAAAACATGCTGCAACTCAAAATTTGTCTAACTATAAATGGCAAATATTCTGAAAACAAGAAATTTTACTAATTCGTTGTGCTCCAACCCCCCAAAATTTTTTGAAGGGTGTCTAAGTCTGGTTTGTGCTGCTATAACAAAGTACCACAGACTGAGTAATTTATATTGAACAGAAACTTATTTGGCTCACAGTTCTGGAGGCTGGGAAGTCCAAGATCAAGGGGCCATATTAATGAGGGTCTTCATGCTGCATCATATCATGGTGGAAGGCATCACATGAGTGAGGGGGTGGGGGGGAAGGGCCAAACTCATCCATAGAATCTCAAGGGACAAAGAATCTCTTTTCAAGGGAACAAGTTAATCACCCATTAAAGGTCACACCTCTCAACACTGTTGCATTCGGAATTAAGTTTCCAATACATGAACTTTGGAGGACACATTCAAACCATAACAATGGGTTTTAAAAACTATATAGAGCCTACCAAGCTGTCAAGCTTTCCCCTGTGTTTTCAGTTAGCATGAATGAATAGAACTTAAGAAGAAACATTTAAACATCTCCAAAGTAAACTGTGAATAGCTAAATGTGCTAAATGACTTATTTTTTCCATATTATTTTTGTCCAGTGAGACAGATGCCCTTTATCCTCATCCCAAATATGATCTATTCTTCCACCACTAACTTCATCCTCTTTGACCAATCATGAGACCTTCCCACTATTAGAGGCTGAAGATAACAGGACTGAGTAACAGTATCTGCATATCTCGATCCCAGGATCAAAATAAGTCTACATATACAGAAGTACTTGTAAAGAAAATTATGCTGCAGCTTATGGGGAAGGAAAGGAGAAGTGATTCTCCACTGTTACTCAGGAGGTATTTGAGAAGGGCTCGGGGGAATCCTGGCTGAAACAATGATTAAAGATGCTACCAGCATTTAGTGCCCAGAGATGCCAAACATCCTGCTATGCCTAGGGCAGTCCCACATAAGACCTATCTCATCCAAATTGCCAGTAACAGTCCCCCACCCACTGAAAAACACTATGAAAGGAAGTTGTAGGAAATCTTCATGTAAGTTGTCACCAATATGATCATTCAGATAGAACAGACTGGCTGACAAACTGTTTTTATAATAATTTTGGTTATAACCAAAAATGCTTTTTAAAAATCCTTTACAAGGTTCTGCTCAAATAAAATATGACTGACCAAAAGCTTTTCCACTAAGATCAAGTACAAGACAAAGATGCTGCCCACTTTGGTAACTTTTGTTCAACACAGTATTGGAAGACCTAACTAGAGCAATCAGGAAAGAAGAAATTATCTCTGATCGAAGACAACATCATCTTACAAAGACCAAAGTGAAAAGAGAAATAGAAAGCAGCACAATAATAGTAGGAAATGTAAATAATCCACTTTCAGTTACAAATAGAAAAAGCAGACAGAAGATCAATCAGGAAACAGAAGATTTGAACCCTACAGACCAACTGGATGTAACAGACACATAGAATACTCCACCCACACAGCAGAATATACATAGTTCTCAAGAACACGCGAAACATTCTCTAAGACCACATATTAGATCACAAAACAAGCTCCAACAAATTTAGGAAGACTAAAATCACACAAAGTATCTTTTCTAACCACAATGGAATGGAAACTAGAAATCTATAGCAGAAGGAAAATAGGAAAATCCAGAAATACGTGGACATTTAAAAACTCACTCTTAAGCAACTAATGGGTCAAGGAAGAAATCACAAGGGAATTTAGAAAATGTCTGGAGATAAATCAAAATGAAAACACAATGTACCAAAACTTAAGAGGATACAGTGGAAAAACTACTTAGAGGAAATTTTATAGCAGTAAACACATTTAAGAAGAAGAAAGGTTTCAAATCAACAACCTAATTTTATACCTTAAAGAACTATGGAAAAAAACTAAACCAATAATTAGCAGAAGAAACATAACAATAAAGATTAAAGCAGAGATAAATGAAATAGAGAACTGAAAAACAGAAAAAAAAAAAACCCCAACAAAAACCAAGAGCTGGTTTTTTTTTTAAATGTCAAACAAATTGACAAATCCTTAGCTAGACTAAGAAAAAAAAAGAGAAGACTCAACTAAAATTAGACATGAAAATTATAACTGATGCTACAAAACTAAAAACAATTATAAGAGAATACCATGCATAATTATATACCAACAAACTGAATAACCAAGAAGAAATGGATAAATTATTAGAAACATACAACCTACTTAGACTGAATCAAGAAAAAATTAAAAATCTGAACAGATCTATAACTAGTAAAAAGATTGAGCAGTAATCGAAAACCTCAACAAAAAAAATTAAAAATTAAAAAAAAAAAAACTCCCAAAGAAGAAAGCCCACAACCAAGATGGTGGAGAATTTTACTAAACATTTATAGGATAACTAACATTAATCTTCCTTGAACTCTTCCAAAGAATTGAAGAGTAGGGAACACTTCCAAACTCCTTCTATGAGGCCAGCATTACCCTAATACCAAAACTAAAGACATAAGAAAACTACAGATCAACATCCCTGATGAGTATTGATGGAAAAATCCCCAACAAAATATGGTACAAGCAAACCCAATTCAACAGCCCATTAAAAAGATTACACACTATGACATGTTGGACTTACACATACCTGGAATACAAGGATGTTTCAACATACAAAAATCAATCAATACAATACACCATAATAACAGAATAAAGATCAAAAACCACATGATCATCTCAACTGATGCAGAAAAAGCATTTGACAAAAATCAACACATTTTCATGATAAAAGCATTCAACAAACTAGGAAGAGAAGGAAACTACCTCAACATAATAAAAGCCACATATGAAAAGCTCATGCCTGTAATCTTAGCACTCTGGGAGGCCGAGGTGGGTGGATCATTTGAGCTTAGGAGTTCGAGACCATCCTGAGCAAGAGTGAGACCCCATCTCTACCAAAAATAGAAAGAAATTAGCTGGACAACTAAAAATATATAGAAAAACATTAGCTGGGCATGGTGGTGCATGCCTGTAGTCCCAGCTACTTGGGAGGCTGAGGAAGAAGGATTGCTTGAGCCAGGAGTTAGAGGTTGCTGTGAGCTAGGCTGATGCCACAGCACTCTAGCTAAGGCAACAGAGTGAGACGCTGTCTCAAAAAAAAAAAAAAGCCCACAACTAACATCATATTAACTACTTATTAGACACTGAAATCTTTCTCCTAAGAAAGACCCTGGGCTCACTAAATTTTTTAGTATCCTCCTACTGAATTCAAGAACTAAGCTGGGTGATGCCTTTTTAAAAAAAGAAAAGAAAAAGAAAACCTTAGATGCCTACTCTCACCATTTCTATTCAATATAGTACTGGAAGTCCTAGCCAGAGCAATGAAATAAGAAAAAGACATAAAACGCATCCAAACTGAAAAGGAAGAAGTAAAATTATCTCTATTCATAGAAGACATAATGGCATAGATAGAAAACCCTAACAAAAAACAACAGAACAAAAACCTTAAAGAAAAACAATAAAAACCTATTAAAATTCATATAAAGATTTCAGCAAGATTACAGGATACAAAATAAACACACAAAAACCTGTTGCATTTCCACACACTAACAAAGGCCAATCCAAATAGAAAATTAAGAAAAAAATTCCATTTACAACAACATCTAAAAAAATACTTAGGAATAAACATAACCAAGGAGGTGAAAGACACAAAACAATGCTAGAAGAAATTTAAAAAGATACAAATAAATGGAAACACATCCCATGTTCATGGATTGAAACACTTGCAATCCCTATCAAAACCCCAGAAGAGTTTTTTGCAGAAACTAAAAAATTCACCCTAGAATTCATATTGAATCTAAAGAGACCCTGAACTGCCAAAATAATCTTGAAAAATAACAAAGTTGTAGGCTTCACACTTCCTAATTTCAAACACACTACAAAGCATCAGTAATCAAGACTGTGGTGTGGTACTGGTATACAGACAGAGAAACACGTATCAATGGGACAGAAAAGAGAGCCCATAAGTAAACCCACATTAATTTTGGAAAAACTAGATATCCACACATAAGACCGAAAACGGACCCTTACCTTACACCATATACAAAAATTATCTCAAAATGGATTACACACCTAAAAGACCTAAAAGAAAAAGACCTAGAAGAAAATATAGGGGAAAAGCTTGAGGACATTGGATTCTGCCAATGATTTATTGGATGACACCAAAAGCACAGGGAACAAAAGCAAAAACAGGCAAATGGGTCTAAATCAAACATTAAAACTTCTGCATATAAAAAGGAACAATCAAAAGAGTGAAAAAACAACCTATGTAAAAGGAAAAAATATTTGGAAATCATATATCTAATAAAAGGTTAATATCCAGAATACAGAAAGAACTGTAACTCAAAAACAAAATAACCCAATTAAAAAATGAGCAAAAAACTTGAATAGACATTTATCACAAAAAAAAAAAAAAAATAGATACAGCCAAATAGCCAACAAGCATATGAAAAGATGCTCAACATCACTAATTATTAGGAAGGAAATTCTGACACATGCTTCAACATGGATGAACCTTGAGGGCATTATGCTAAATGAAATAAGCCAGTCAGAAAAAAAACAAATACTGTATAATTTCACTTATTTGGAGTATCAAGAGTAGCAAAACTCACAGAAATAGAAAGGAGACTGGTAGTTGCCAGAGGATAAGGGGAAGGTGATAATGGAAATTACTTATTGGATATAGAGTGTTTTGCAAGATGAAAAAGTTCTGGAGGTGGTTTGAGTAACAACAGAAATATACTTAACACTACTGAACGGAAAAATGGTTAAAATAGTAAATTTTGTTATGTGTATTTTATCAGAATTTTAAAATTTAATAAAATGTGACTATAATTATACCAAATTTTTTGGCACATATAAAAATTTGCAAATTCATGAGTCATCATTCTCAGTAGTCGCACCACAACTATGAAAACAAAAACAAACAAAACAAAAAAATCCCCAAATAGTCCATTACTCAAACATCTTTGAAAAACCTCTTTGGTACTAATTTATGTTTCAAACACAAAAATCAATTTCTTTACTTCCTAGTTTACCTGATTTTTAAAGAAAACTGAGATTACCAAATTTGAATGGCATAAGGCCTCCAGAAAACGTTTGGCTATTTACAAAAAAAATCAAACCACCTTCTGCCACTGCTGTTTGTTCTAATTAATGTGTTGGTATAAAGGCAATTTCAAAAACAGACCTTAAAAAAAACTCAATTATCAAAACTTACACAACTGTACACTTAAGATTTCATCATTTAACAGTATGTATTTGCATATAAAATAAACTATCAACCAAGTGCAGTGACACATGCCTATAGCTCCAGCTACTTGGGAGGCTGAAGCAGGAGGATCACCTGAGAACAGGAGTTCAAGACAGGCCAGGGAACATAGTGAGACCCTCATCTCTAAAAAAGAAAAAAAACTATAAACTAATATTGCACTCTAGTTGGTAGGTCTGCTTTCTACCATAGTGTGGGTTAGGAATTCAGAAACAATTTTATGTACATTCTAGGCATAAGCAAATGAGTAGATTGATGTTAGAGAGAACCAGGCTTTTACTGTTGGAGAAAAAATTTTAAGTATGAAAAACAGGAATACTGCAATGTACCATGCAGTGGTGGATTAGAACTGAAGGTATCAGTATTCACTTATGGTTTTAGATAGAAAATACCTATATGTGTATTATGTGTGATTGTGCCATGTATGAATCCATGGCATGTATGAGCATATAAGCACACACACTTCCTAGCTCTGTCCACTTAAGAGAGCCTGAAAGCAATTTTTCACCAGTAGCAAGGAGCATAGCTATCATCAAGATCTTGGTTTCAAAATACAGTTTTCCACTAAAAGGAACCAGAATTCCTTAGAGAAAGACTGATTCTAAGGCTAGGGCAGAGAAAAATATTAAGAGGAATATAAAACCTCTGGTTGCATCCAAAGTAAGAACATACTCAAAGAATGATGGGAACACATCAAAGAGATTCAGGAGCCAATTTAAAGGCACTCTCACTGGTCAAATCTGGAACAATTTGAGCATCAAAATAAATATTGATAGTAATGGATTATATTAATATAAGAACCCATGAATTCATACCAATAATAAATAAATACATGGGACAGAGGGAAAGTTCTTCCTTATAGTAGAATGCCAACTAATAGATATAAAAATGGTGTAGCTAAAAAAAATCATCAATGGAGGTTAAAATTAGTTAACAAAGGTATAGTAAGAATGGGATATTTATATGGCCTCAAAATATTAATATACATTAATGAGTTATTAATCACAAAGGAAAAAATTAAAAATTTTCAGTAGAGAAACCTGGCAGACACAACTTTAACCAAGTTAGTGAGGTTAATGTCATCAGTTAAGAAAACAAATAAATCTTATGTGCCTTCTGATATAATGCAACAAGAACACATTACTTCTGTGGTATTCCTGCCAAAAATAAGTAACGCAAATCTAATCACGAACAAACTTCAGACAAATTCAAATGAAAGGACATTCTACAAAATATCTGGCCTGGTCTTCAAAAATATCAACATCATAAAAGACAACCAAAAGCTGAGGAAGTGCTCCATATTAATTAACGAAAGAGACATGACATCTGAAATGCAATTTATGACTCTACACTGGTAAAAAAAAAAAAAAAAAACAGCTTTAGAAAGGACAGCACTGGATCAACCAAGAAAAGCTAAATATGAGTTGTGGATTAAATAGTATTGTAATAATGTTAATTTCCTGATTTTCATCACTGTACTATAGTTATATAAAAGACTGTTTTTGTTCTTAGAAAATACACAATGAAGTATTTTAGTAGTAAAAGAATTTGATGCCTCTAACCAATTCTTGAAAAAGAAAAATAATAATACATATTGAGATAGAGAAAAAGAGAGAGGGAATGAGTGAGAATGATAAAGTAGGAGAAAATGTAAACAATCACTGAATCTGTGTAAAAGTACTTTTTAATCCTTGCAATTTTCTATAAGTTTAAAATTAAATCAAAACTAAAACTAAAGTAAATACATCATTATGTAAAGTGTATGACTTTCCAAGGTTACTATACCAGATAAGTTAAACCTTATCTGTGTTAGGAATTCATAGAGCTGACATGCCTTCAAAGGCATTCAATCCAGTATTCTCATTTTACAGAAGAGAAATGCCAAGGATGAGAAATATTAAGTGACTTAGAAAATTTCACTACTCAGGAATTCAGTGACAAATCTAAGACTAAATACAAACTCTTTCAAATCCTGTATCAAGTACATCTGTGCAAACATTTATATGTACACACATGTGTATATATACGTATAAATATGTATATATATTTGTCAAACTTCCATATCTCCACAATTTATATGTACAAGATTGTTTTAAAGTAAAATACAGTGACTTTTATTGGTTGATCCATAAAGAAACATATATTTGGTATCAAAAGAAAATGTGTATGAAACCTAAATATAATTAGCTATATAAGCAAAATACTTTTTTCCTGGTTTTGTCAAATATTTATTGTCAATGGATAATTTACCTTCTGCTATCTCAATCCCATTCCTACCACTGTTCCTATACTACCTCTGCTCCTATATAACAAAATTTAAATTCTGTAACACATTCATTTTTCCTAAATCTGGGTCTGCAAACGTTACATACTATCTTCTTTTCAGATTTGAGCAGCAACTAAAGGACTTTGTAGCTTAGCTGAATTTGCTTTCCAATATTAAATATTAAGGCCAAGTTCACCTCAAGCGACCTACACTGAAAAAGAAATACTACCTCAAGCGACCTACATTGAAAAAGAAATATCTTTAGGGAGAGAACTGTATTATAAAATAAAGATTTTAAGACCCAAGAAGACTGGGATTTATTCCTAAGAAGCAGTTTGCTCTCCCAGTAGGCCATCAAATATGTACTAGATGTTTCTTAGAGGTGTTTCTTATATGTCTCTTACATATAAAGATGAAATTTGACTTTTCCTTTTTTACCACCCTGAATGTTTTTATAGAGCGCCACCTAATTCCCTATATTATATATAAGCAGTCCAATCCCAAAGTAGGTTCTCTTCTTCACACCTAAGTACAGAGATTCCTTTAGGGGGGAAAAAAATCAATAAGAGCATGCATACAAAGAGAAAGGAATGAAGTCACAGGTCTGGAAAAGCAATGCTTGAGGAATATACAGTCATCTTGACTCATTTTATGGTTATGCAACTAAAGAACTAAAGGAATTTACATGAAGTTTGAGCTAAAAGATCCCCAAAGTTATTATTTTGTGTTTTACCTGGATATTGCGGCTTTTTCCATTATGTCTTGCTGAATGAGCCCAGATGGCTCGATGACATCCAATATAATTATGCTCCATAACTTGTCGGATTTTGGCCTTTGCAACACAGCAGATTCATCCTCCACATGTCTCAGCCAAAACTCAAGTGTTTCCTTAGGAAAGTGATTGGCTTCAGATATGAGGTCCAGAGCAATACGATGCTGGTCTTTTTCTACTGAGCTATACGGTTTAACCTGCCCAAGTGTGCCAGCAATGATAGGCAGAATAGAGAAGCCTTCAGACACATCTAACACATAGAAAGGTTCAGGGGTATTACTCTGTCCTGTACCAGAGCCCATCTCATTATTCTGACAATGCGTATCCATGGCCTGACACAGTTTCTCTGGGTTCAATGAAGACAAAACTTTCCTCATTGCCATTTTAAAGCCTTCATGATAAGGGATGTTATTAAGCAAAGCAATTTCCGTAGACTCCAATACACAGGGCTGCTCTATAGCATCTGGTTTACTGGTGTGAAGGTTAGCCAGGGCACTGCAGAGTTCAGCCTCATTTCCTAATGATAGCAAGCCTTTATTCTTGGTAAAACTTTTTCCAACATCCATTTCACATTCCAAACCCAAGACACTAATACTCTGGATTCTTAAGTAATAGTCTTGACAAGACACTTCCATCATCACATGGTCTCCAGGCTTTATCCAGTAGTCTTCATTAAACAGCAAGAAAGGAAAAAATTGTAACTGATTAACATGGAGTATCTGTAAGCCTGAGGATCACACAAACATCTCCATCTTCCCATCTAACCCCCATTCTTTAAATCACTACAAGAAGGATCACATCTATTCATTTAACACACAAAAACCTAGGAAAATCTAATCAGCTTTACTTAGGGAAAAGCTGAAGTTTAAAGATTCAATTAACTCATAGCATAATGGAGACATTCAAGAGCTACATTACTGAACCCTAAGTCTATCAATATTATAGTGTTTTTACTTCATTTCACTAGGTATCACCATGTCCCCAAATTTGGGGGTGAGTGGAGGGCTACAGGGGACTCTATCATCTTTGGTAATGAAGCTAACATTAACAAAGATGAAATTCAGGAATGAATACCAAACCTCACTTTAGCTTAAAGGGACATTCTTTTCTCTGAGAGAAATTTCCAGAAGAAACAAGGCAGCATTCAACAGACTCATACCAGTAATATTTCTTAACTGTAAGTACTCAGACACGCTTGCATGTTTAGAAATTTGAGAGTATAAGAAAGGGCAAGAACCAGTTGAAAATACAAATTGTTATTCTAAGTTTAAACATGTAAAATGTCCTTTCCCAAAGAAGGATTAAAAAACAAAAGACCATTTCTCTAAGTTACTACAGGTATAAGAGAATTAGAATAAACACAAATTTAAAAATGCCATTTACTAAGTACCAGTCACTGTGGCTGGCATTTATACCCATTACGTCTAGTAATCCCTGTAACAGTACTCTGCAAGATAGATAGTATCATCCTGTTTTTATATATGACACAACAAAAGCTCTGAGAAATAACCAGCAAGGATGACCAGGAGGGAGTCAGTAACAGAGCCAAGATCTGAATCCAAATGTACCTGACTGACTCCAAATATACCTTACTAGCCACCACAACACTATACTGATTCCATGACTTTATGACCTTGCCAAATTAGATTCCTGATTAAGAGACTAAACAGAAACAAAAACATATTACTGTTCAGTTTAAAAAGGGTAGAATTTTTCTATTTAATTCAACTGCTTTGAACTTACTGAAATCTATTCAAACTGCTGTTAAAAAAAAAATCCTATACAAAAAAAAATCTTTAATACAGAGCTGACACAAATGCTTAGAGGATTAAAGCTACAAATTAAAAAAAAAAAAAATTAGACAAGACCTACCTGCAAGGTCCTGTACAGGGTAGACAGCCTGTTCCCAACATGTTTCCTCACTAGGACTTGTGGATAAACTGTGTTCATCATCAAGCTGGAGCACAAACCAAACCACAATAGCATCCAGTATGCCCTCTTTAATAACAGGGATGCTAAATTTATCAGGTTTTTTAGCTGCAAGACTTTTTAATTCCTGAGAAAAATATAAAAGGAATGAGAGGATTTTACACATTTAAAATATACATGCCTCATACCATTTTCCATCTCTGAAGTTCTTAGTCCTGCCCAACTCCCTTAGGAAATCAGTATCTTGGCACACCTACACCATCTAGGTACACTGGATGGTAAGCTCTAACCAATTATCCTGGAATACCATGCAATTATGGTTTTTAAAAATGAGGCAGATAACATATTACTGATGTGGAAAGAAGTCCATGATATATTGTAAAATGAAAAAGGCAAGTGGCAACGGTGATTGTTTTGTTTAAAAAGTGTGTGTGTGTGTGCGGCTGTAGAAGAACAGAAAAGCAAGTTTGAAAAGATGCACTTCAAACTGGTGACCTAGGGAAAGATGGGGTGAGATTTTTAAAGGGAAGAAAAATACTAAGACTTTGTCTTTTCTATTCTTCTGCTTGTAAGTGTTATAAGTCTTAACACTTAAGACTTAACATTCTTCTGCTTATAAGTCTTATTGCTTACAAGTGTTAAACAGGCAGACATTACCTTCAAAATTAAAACCTTCCTAAGGCTTGTTTATGGCAGAAACAACTAAAATTAAAATCCTAAAGTAATAAAAGGAAGCTTTGGCATAAGTAGCAGCTACAACCATGTTTTAAACTATTGAAATGTATCAGATAAGGAAGCTCAGAAAGACAGCTCAGTCTCAGTAAGCAATGCCTAATTGTTAAATTAGTTCCAGACCACCTCAAGAACAACCTAGTGACAATTAACAGAGGAAAGCTTCCATTAAATTATAAAAAAATCTTAGGATAAAATAAGCCTCACAAAGTCTTATCCCCAGACAAGTTTCATTTATAACACTTACGTACATCAACATTTAACCTTACTTAAAGACCTTCAGAGAAGGATTCTATGTCACATTTCCCGATTTCTTTGGGCACTTTCTTTATACGGCACATCTCCCCACCACCTACCAACACACACATATATAATATACACAAGGGTGATCAACTTGTCCTGCTTTCCCTGGGGCTGTCTTGGTTTTAAAACTGACCCATGTCTTGGAACCCTTCAGTCCAGGGCAAACCATGAAGGCTGGTCACCCTAATACCACATACAACCTACAGATTCGCATTATTGTTCATTTCATTAATTTGAAATGGCAGCAGGATATAGAGAAAAATCAGAAAGACCTGGGTTATTCAACTGCATTCACACACTGAATAATGTGGAGGAAATTACTTAACGTAAGCAACAACTTCCTCACCTGTATGGCACAAGGATAATTATAAATTCTATTGCAGCAAGTCATAAGAGCTCCCTAAGAACATGTGTAAAAGCACCTAGCACACTATACATTCCCAACAAATCTTAGGGTTTTTTTTTAAATATTAAAAGTGAATAATTTCAAGAGAAAATTCTAATTACCCTTAAATCAATTTATTTATATACAGTAAGTGAAATCTCATGCAGACTCATAAGACTGTTCTATGTATTATTTTAAACAATACATGAAATATGCTTAAAAATAGTAATTCAGCTTTTTTTTTCACCTGAAGATTGTTGAAATCTACTGTCATAATTTCAAAGCACTCTGTCAAAGCCAAATATCCTCCAGGAACTCGACTCATCTTTTCAGTTGTATAAGGTTCAATTGTTTCTTCAGTATCTACAGAAGAATAAGCTGGACTCTGAAATTTCACATTTGATGGCAAATGGATACCAGCAATGTCCTTAATACCCACTCTGGTGAGGGAGGATATAAAAGGAGGAGAGGAGGAAGATGGGTTTTTTTTAGAATCAAGTAACATATCTAATACTGAATCCAGAAAAAATACATATAAATGAAATAAAACCTCATGGGCAAAGGTTGCTTAAACACAACTACATACACACATACGTAACCACTAACTATAAAAGAGCTTCTGCTCATTAAAAGCTTCCTATAAGGAAGTATTAAAAAAAAGGCAAGACACTGAGTGGGAGAAGATACATTTAATTCAACAAAGGGCTCACATCCAAAATATATTTTAAAAATTCCTGCAAATTTATAAAAGACAAACAAAAACGAGCAAAAGACACTTCACACAAGAGCATATCCAAATGGCCAATAAGCATATGAAATGTTGCTCAGCTTCAGTAGTCACCGGGGAAATGGAGTTAAAACCACAAGGCATACTACACATTCAACAGAGTAAGAAAAATGAAACAGCACCAAGTGTTGGAGAGGATACAATCTCATACACTACTGTGGTAGGAGTCTAAAATTGTAAGACTATTGTGGAAGACTACTTTGTAGTATTAATACTAACTCAAGATGAACATCCCTGTTCCAGATTCCCTCAATATAGGAACCTCACAGTGTTTTGGTATTTCCACTTCTGGGAATACAGCCAACAGAAATTCATGCATATTATCACCAAAAAAATGTTCAAGTATGTTTATAGCTGCACTATTTCCAATAGCAAAAACTGATATAACTTAAATGTCCCTCAATAGTAAATTAAACAAATGTATTGTGGTATATTCATACAATGGAATACTATTCAGTAATGAGAATGAAAATACATGCAATATGGATGTGTTGGACAAAAGAAGCTAGCCACTAAAAAAAACCACACTGTATGATTCTACTTGTATGAAATTTAAAACGGGCAACACTAAACTATGATGTTAGAATTCAGCATAGTGGCTACTCTTGGGGGAGTGGGATGCTGGTAACTGGAAAGAGCTTCTTCCTGGGGACTTTCTAAGGTGGTAGTAATGCTCTGGTCCTTAATCTGAGCACTGGTTACACAGGTGTATCAACTTCATAAAAATTCATCAAGTCATACATTTATGGTTTATGCACTTGCTACAAAAATGTCTGAAGTCAATAAAAAGAAAATACTCAACCTCATCTCACCTTACCTCAGTGGTATTTATTTTTTAGTCTATTCCCCTTTATAAAGTTTCAAAAGTCCAAAGCATTTCTAGAGATTTTATTACACTCACAAAAGATGAATCAAATGGCACTAATGATTTTAATAACTCTTAACTGAAAGTCACAAGTTACAGAAACAAAAAATATATGACAAATAAGTTCCTTTTAATTTACTATAAAACACATGAATGTAAACATTGTCAAAACTTCAAACAATATAGTAAAAAGTAAGTCTACCTTCACAATACTCCTTGCCCTCATTCCTTCACTGTTAAGTTTGATGTATCTTTCCATACCTTTTTATGTGTTTAATAATATGTGTATATATTTTGCTCAAACATATGTACGTACTATGTATTTTCTTCTGCTCTTGTTAATTTTGAAAATGATTTCAAATTCATAGTTTCCATGACAGTATTAAAAACCCTCACAACCTTTAACCAGATGCACTGAATATTTTAGTATTTTGTCATATTTACTTTATTATTCTCTCTCTATATATATTTTCTTCTGTACCATTTGAGTAGGTTGCATTCATGCCTGTTCATCCCTCAAAACATACTTCAGTGTATCTTTATTACAAATTAGAACAGTCTCTTAATCACAGTATAGTTACCAAATTCAGTATTATGTAATATACAAAAAAAGGATATGGAAGAAACAAATTAATTAAAACTAAAACTTATTTTCACATTGGAATTTTTATTCCAATTTCACTTAAAATCAGTCAGAACTTAATATTTTTCTACATGAATCTAACACACAACTAAAGGATACTAAGTGGTATCACAATTAATTTTCTATTAAAAAATGAAAGCTATTTTTAATTCTGAAGTTCCTTTTTAAAAAATTAAAAATAGAAAAAAAGACTACACTTTATGATTTTAAAGGTCACAAAACTATAAATCTTCACCCAAATAAATATTCACTAAATAACCTTTGACGTATTCTCCTTAAAATTACTATTTTAAAATATTTACTATTTAAATAGTCACTTACCTGTGATGTCTTCTTATCTCTGCACATTCCACTGCCATGGCAAATATAACAGCACTTGCTGGTATAACTTTCCCATACTTTTCACAATTACCATTTTCACCTTTGGTCTAAAATAATATATTATTATTTTATATAATATAAAACATAATATACTGTTTATATAATACAAACATTATATTACGTGTACGTAAAAATATGTGTGTATGACAAGCTATGAAAATTAATTTTAAAAACTTAAAAATAAAAAGGTTGAGGATTTTTTTCTTTAAAAAGTATTTTCCTTGCTATGTATGTATGTATATTTTTTTACAATATAAATACAAAGGAAAGAAGGAAGAAGGAAGGGGGAAGTGAGCTATAAGTCTACAAAGAACAAAACACTTTGGGGGGTATGACTTTGAGAAACCAATATCCTACTTAAATAAATTACTCTTCTTTTCAACCTTTAGCTATTTTAAATCTAAATCATTTTCTGTAAATAGTGAATTTTTATTACATGTTAAAATCCTTTCATTCATAATACATATTATATAAACTAAATCTATGATTTATGGACTATAGTAGGGATTTTTTTTTTCTTGAGGGCTAGATTAGAGAAAAAAATACAGTAGAGAATTTCAATGCAAAATATAATTTGGCAATTATATGACTCAGTCTTAGGTTCAACAGGCACCATAAAACCATACCAAGCCAGTTGGCACTACACTCCCTTTTGATAATTTGCCAAAATTCCAAGCAGTGAGGGCTGTGAGCTGAAAGTACCTCCCTTTCTCAACCCTACTCTAGAATTCCATAGTCAGTCCCTCCACACAGTAACCTCAATTCCTATGAATTCCTTCCTGGATTATCTTTTTCCTGTATACCTTATTTGGGCACACAAATATACATTGCACTATGTTATTAAAAGTTTTTTGCATGAATTTCTTTCCAACCACACAGTATCTACATGCTGACAATGGGAAATATATTTCATATTGCTTAGCAAATCAAATTTAAGTATTTTTACGCTGCTTACCTTTGGCTGCAAAAGTAAATGCTCCCACGCATGAATCAAACTCTCCACAATTCCTTCTCCAAATAAACCTGCATCGACAGTTTCTGTTACAACTAGGGACACTCTACAGAATGATTTTTTAAAGACATATGTAAGTAAAATATCATGCCATTATAGTAAAGATGTCAAGAAGAGAGAAGAGTATATTATAGAAACAGTCCATATGTAAAATTTTCTAATACATTTCATTTTCAATATCTGCCCCTGAATACTGCAACTTGACTCAGATGTTCCTAAGGCTCCTCTTGTTCTCCACTGGCTCTTTTCCCTTGATTTTGTAGGGTGGGAGGTGGGGGAGACAACCCTGACTTGCTCTGTTGCCTCCTCAGGCTATTCTTTCATTGCCTAAATCCATAGGAGTGGTTCATGCCCATTACCTTTATCAATCCCCTTTCTTAATGCGAAGTAACTGGATTTCTATTATCTAATACTCTATAAATATATTCTCTATTATCAAGGACTCCCTACTTATCAAAATGAATGCTCTTTCTCAGTTGTCATTTTTCTTGGTCTACAAATAAAATTTAATGCAGGTGAGAGCCCTCCCTCTCAAAATCCAATCTGTCCCTTCTATGATACTGCATCATTCATGTTTGCCTCCTAAACCTTGACTGTGCCTCTCTTGTCACTTCTCTTGCTTTACCCTCTTTGTAGAAAATTGTACTCAAAGATACACCAAAATAATTTCTCCCTTTTCTGAACTCCTTTAGCACTTCCAGTATCATTCATTTGTGTAGTTAGAAGAAAAGTTTCATAAATATTCTTTATCTTCCTATCTAGACTGTAGATGCCTTGAGGACAAGAACAACTTTGATATCCCCCCCAGTGCCTAAACCCAATATTACACATACAGAAAACACTCAATATTTATGACTGCATACATGTAGAATGTAAAGCGTGTTTCAAATCATCTAGTACAATATCCTGAAGTTTAGGGATTTGCTTAAGGTCAAAATGAATAGAGTATGAACTGGAATCCATATCTCCTGATTCAAAGCCAGCAGATCTTTCTACAACATTACCTGAGAGAAAAATGCAGATTACATTAAGGTGACTTTGATTCATGCTATGGACTAAATTGTATCTGCCTCCCCGTGCCCCAAACCTATGTTGAAGCCCCAATACCTAAAGGGACTATATCTGAAGATAGATACTTTTAGAAGGTAAATAGGGTCAATGAGATCATCAGGGTGGGGACCTAATCTAATAGGACTGGTGTCCTTATAAAAGAGAAAGATACTGGAGATCATTCTCTCTCTATACACACAGAGGCAAAGGCCATGAGAAGACACAGCAAGAAGGCAGCCATTTGCAAGCCAGAAAGAGAACCCTCACAGGAAACCAAATTTGCTGATACCTTGATCATGCACTTCCAGCCTCCAGAACTGTGAGAAAATAAATGTCCACTGTTTAAGCTACAGACTGTGATATTTTGTTATGGCAGCCTAAGTGGACCAAGGCAATTCAGAAAAGTGTTTTCTTCCTATAAAATGGGTATAATATTTGCCTTAACAATCTAATAAGACCTCCTTCATGAGAACAAATGCAGAGACCACTAAAAAGTATCGGCATTAGCAAACATAAATATTATTCTATATGGAAGAAGACTTCTTAAAGTCACAGTTCAAATAAAAAGAGTACAAAAAGTTCTCTTTCAATATAAACTGAATTTAAGATGAGAGGATCAACCCAAGAGAAGTAGTAAAGCAAATGCTATATAAAGAAAACTTTCTCTAAAATGATAGTGTTGGACCAGATGATTTTAAAATTCCTTCTAACTCTGAAATTCCATCACCCTTGTGATATGAACCACAGTAAGATGACAAACTAAAAGGCCAAGATTTAAACAATTATATTCAAATAATTTATAGGGCTCAGTCCAAAATACATTGATAGCTGACACTTCCAAAGCTTTCATTTTAAGCAAGGATATTAACACAAAAGGTGTTAAGTACATTAAGTCTAATCTGTTCACATCTTGTTTCTATGTAGCTATTGACCACACGGGATATATTATCCATTTTTACAAACTAGAACAATGAAATTAACATAGGTAAAGTAGGCCAGGCGCAGTGGCTCACGCCTGTAATCCTAGCACTCTGGGAGGCCAAGGCGGGAAGATCGCTCAAGGTCAGGAGTTCAAGACCAGCCTGAGCAAGAGTGAGACCCCGTCTCTACTAAAAATAGAAAGAAATTAATTGGCCACCTAAAAATATATAGAAAAAATTAGCCGGACATGGTGGTACATGCCTGTAGCCCCAGCTACTTGGGAAGCTGAGGCAGAAGGATTGCTTGAACCCAGGAGTTTGAGGTTGTCGTGAGCTAGGCTGATGCCATGGCACTCTAGCCCAGGCAATAGAGACTCTGTCTCAAAAAAAATAAAATAAAATATCAAAAAAAAAAAAAAAGGTAAAGTAACTTGCTAAAGGTCAAGTTCATTTATTATATCCCTCGCCACAAATTTTTCTCAAGATATTTAAATATTTTTAATAAAGAATTTGATATTGTTATATCTACCTTATATTAAACTATCCTATATCCATATCTTTACAAAATAAGAGTTTCAGCATTTTTGTTTGGACTGGAAAGTAGAAATGTATTTTGATTTTTAAAAAATAAAAGTGAATTATGAACACTAAAATGAGTGTATATTATAATACCTCTCAGGAATGTGCTTTGGAATTTCTATGTCAAGTGACTTCATATGTAAGAGTTTGATCCCTCCTTCCATCTTATTTGCAGCCACTACATCACAGGCGAGTTCATACATGGTCTTGGATAACTCACAGGCATATACAGAATGTGCTCCAGCTTTTTTGGCAAACATGCTACAAGAGAAAAAAGTATCCCATCAAGAAAAAATAATCCACTTTTTTTTTTTAATGGAATTATGATGTTTAAACATAGGGTTTGTCCTTTTATTAACACAACCATTACTCATTCTGCATTAAAAATGAACCAATATTCTTATATAGAAACAAATCATAAAATTTATGACATCCACTTTAGTAAGAAGACATACTGGCATAAAGAATACTAATAGGCTTCAACTTGGACAACTAGGTTCCACCAGGATGTCAGTACAAAAAAATAATCTTAAAATTCATTATTCAAAATTTTGATAATAACTCCAAATTTTTCTCAGCAGTTATGTCCAGTTCTTGGTAAAATAAAAGTTATAGTGAACATATAATAATAGTTGCATGAATAACCCTAACAAGATTATAAGAAATGTTTTTAAATTCCAATGTTAAATTTTTCGTATCTGGAAAAACCTTTAGTTTACATTAGTATACACGTATATATGATTATAATTAAAACACAATTGCAACAAACCTTAGTATTCCAGTTCCTGCTCCAATATCCAAAACACTTTTGGACCCCAAACAAATGGCCTTTTGGATTGCTGCATTATAAATCATATTCCTCTTGGTGTCATTGAGCATGATAAAGTGCCAGCGTTCCACCAACCAGTTTGCAACACGATAAAAATTCTCCTTTGCATCATTGAAATCAGGGTTTAGTTTCACTGCTTTATGAAAATACCCAGCTGCTTCATCTCTAAAGCCCATTCTAGAGTAAAAAATGACAAAAACAAAATATATTCGACTATATGGTATTCATCATAGTGTCTTTGTTTATGCCACTCACCTGGCCTGGGAATCCCTTAGGAGCACCCCAAATCCTACCCAACCCAAGTGCTACCTCCTTGGAGAAGCCTTCTATGAGGACTGCATTCCTCATGATGTTTTCTTTCTTTTCTGAACCTCTGCTATATTTAAGCATTCCAGGACACTAACAAGTACTTGTCTATAAATTATTATTGTATTAAAGTATAGTAGAAGAGCTCTAGTCATCCTCCATTTAACCAGCTCGCTAGAACACCAGTTCTTTCTGAAACCATTCCCTCTGCAAAACATACTAACACCTACGGCCAGTAGGTGCCTCGCTGGTGTGCCTGCATACCTTTTCTCTCAGCAATTGAGCTGGATGGTCATTAAGAAGTCAGCTGCTGCCTGACCAGTTTATGCCAACTGTGCTTATTATAATTATGTATTTGAATCAAAAATTACAGAGAGTAAATAAATATGACTGCAAAATGAGAATCGTTGTGTTAAGGACACTAATCTAAATGCTTTGGAAATAATCAAAGGCAAGTCACACAAAAAACCTGATACTGAATCATATGTGAGCAAATAAAAAATAAAAGACAGGGAAAAACTATTAAACCAGCTAGAACAGTGCCTCTCAAACTACCTGTAGTGAAGAACCTCTCCTTCCTTTTTTTAAATATCTAATTTTTTGTAGGCCAACACAGTTGTACTACACATGGTTACTATGCAGCTCATATACATCAGATTTCAGCAGCACCCAAACTAGTCTACACTCTCTTCAACATGAGAGTTCCCTAACCATATGCTTGCATTTACAACAGTGTCAAATTGCTACGTACATTTGTAACCACTTATTCTCACTATGTGTACTTATCTGCCATTAACCGTACTTTGTGGAACAGCACCAACATGGGGACCACACACTGAACACAACTGAGTTAGTAGAACACTTCTCACTCATACTTCTTCACAAGCACTTTTAAGCATTCTGTCAATTTTAAAGAAACTTAATCATACTATTCAATACTATTCATTCTGGGTGTGTTTAAAGTAAAAAAGACATTCTGGAACTCCAAACAGGGACCACACTCTAACAAAAAGCAATGGCCTTAAGTCAAATGACAGGCATTCATGTTTTATGTTAAAATTAAAATGTTTAAGGTTAGTATATGTTATTTTTAAATTATCTTGAAGGGAGAGCTATCTTGTTCTTATTTTGCAACTGTTACTGCACACAGTATAGTACCACACATATTTGTTGAGAGATTAACTTAGCAAAGGATCTAAAAAAATGTTTCAAATATCAATGACCAATCTGTTAAATCAACACCAAATCTGCTCTTAGTAATTTCCTGGGCTTGTCCTTCCCTTAAGTTTGATATTCAATACATCGTCAGTTTTCTTAAACTGCAATGCTAATATAAAAAGTATATAATCCAAAGTGTTTCTCATACTGAAAGACTTAACATGTATCAATAATATCAGTGAACTGTAAGAATGCCTTTTCTCTTTTGACTAGGAAAAACATTATCTTCTTGATTAGCAATTTAAATATATTTTGTTTAAATCTAATACTATTGAATTAACAAAAGGTTGTAAAGTTGAGACACTCCAGACATATTTTATTCTACAAATAAATGTCAGGAGAGGAAGCTATTGTTTACTTTGGAAATCTTTTTCTCCTGAACAGTGATTCCTTTGGTGGAGCTTGAATGATACACACAGTTTTTGACGAGAAAAGTAGCATAGAACAAAAAAGCTAAAAGCAAAACCAACATTCATACTATTGCAAATTCTGTATTGCTAATGTTTGAATTAGAAGTTTTGCATAGGCCTGGCACAGTGGCTCACGCCTGTAATCCTGGCACTCACAAGGCAGAGGCAGGAGGATCCCTTGAGGCCAGGAGTTCCAGAGCAGCCTGAGCAAGACCAAGACCCTGACTCTACAAAAAAATAGAAAAACTAGATGGGCACAGTGGCACATGCCTGTAGTCCCAGCTACTTGTGGGAGACTAAGGCAGGAGAATCGCTTGAACCCAGGAGTTTGAGGCTGCAGAGAGCTATAATGATGTCATTACCGTATTCTTAGCCCAGGCCACAGAACAAGACTGTATCTCCAAAAAGAAAAAGAAAGGACATTTTGCTTAGTTACATCTCCCAAAGCAAACTAGTAAGCATTTTTTGTCTCAATGATTGGTAACTAGTCAGACTAATGTCCTACAAGAAGAGGTGACCAAAAGTTACAATCTGCCAAAAATGTGTAGAGCTCCACCAATTTTCTGTTAAATTGAATCTATCCTGAAACATAAATCTTAGAATGTTATCACTATATGGGTACAATCTGGGAATATAATTGAATCTTATAGAGTAACTCCCCTTACACAAACTTAAGAACAAAAGAAAACTTTGAAATTAAAATGTAGGTTTTTAACTAATTTGAGGAGTTATTTAAAAAATCTTTTTAAACAAATTTTATTTAAATGGTAAGAGGTTGGTAATTCAATCAGGTTAGCTGTTAATGAAACCAAGTAAGCCTCAGCTGACTTATCTGTCTTATTTTCCTATTACCATACTCTATAACTAAAAATTATCCAATATTTGCTTCTCAAAGGAGTATTCATTATCACTCCCAAGGCCACATTAATTAAGACTGTTAAATCACATAGGAGTTATATTAATGAGACTGTTCGGTAAAGTATTTCTTATATAGAAAAATTCACTGAATAAAATTTAATATAGGCCAGGCATGGTGGCTCACGCTGGTAATTCTCTGGGAGGCCCAGACAGGAGGATCACTTGAGGTCAGGAGTTCAAGACCAGCCTGAGCAAGAGCAAGACTCCCTCTCTACCAAAAATAGAAAAAATTAGCCAGGCAGGGTGGTGTGCAACTGTAGTCCCAGCTACTTGGAAGGCTGACGCAGGAGGACTGCTTGAGCCCAGGAGTTTGAGGTTGCTGTGAGTTAGGGTGACACCCCGGTACTCTAGCCCAGGCGATAGAGTGAGACTCCATCTCAAAAAAAACCAAAAAAACAAAACAAAACAAAAAAAAAAACCCTAATATAAACAAATCAGGAAAAGAATAATACTAGAGAACATTTACTGGAACATGGAGAATGATCTTTCTGCATAGAATAGGAGACCATAATGATGTTTCCTAAAAAAGAACTCTCCCATTATTTTGCACAAAGTAGTGGGACCAGATTTATTAAAACAAATCCAAAAGAAAAATCTGTGGGTTTTACCAGTTTTTCTAATTATAAAGTTTCTAAGGACAGCACAAAAAAAATCCCAATAAAAAAGAGCTTGTTCTATAGAAAAGGAGTCATACTTCATTTACAAAAACACTTACATACACATAAAGAATACTATAATGAGTGAATCTCACATTTTCAACTTACTGGCACTTTCAACCAAAAGCTACTCTATCCTGACAGCTACAGTTTTTTAAAAAAATAAGCAATTGTTAACAAAATTCTACACATCAATTCTCAAAATGTTTTCTCACCGAGGAGACATGCCATTTGATAATATTCATACATCTTACAGTGAATCACCATACAAACAGCTTACATGAATTATCACATGGAGGGGTGGTATTTGTTAATGATCCACGTTCTTAAGAAAAAAGTTATTTATAAAACACTGTTTTCACCATACTGAAAAAAAAATGTATAATAAACAATGAGTTGATTGCTCAATTAATTTAATTTCTCAAAGCCAGTACAGATTACATATACTCCCCTTGTCAAAGCCCTAGCCCTGCATAGTCCACTGAGTCAAGGAATAGGCCCATGAGCACCA
Source organism: Lepilemur ruficaudatus (assembly GCA_963574885.1). Taxonomy (NCBI): domain Eukaryota; kingdom Metazoa; phylum Chordata; class Mammalia; order Primates; family Lepilemuridae; genus Lepilemur; species Lepilemur ruficaudatus. The sequence goes on along the minus strand of CAUYRT010027446.1, from coordinate 16,766 downwards.
GAAACAAAACCATCAGATTGATTTTCAACAGCTAATGGGATCAAGATACATTTAAGAGAAATACTGCGGTCACTTAGGAGCTTTGTAGTTCATTGTTAATAACATTAAGCTTATATTAGCTGGATGTGATTTGAGGGGAAGAGGAGATAATTAGTGGCAAATGCATGAAAATAACTAAAAGAACATATAAAATGAGATTCATTAACTAAATTCCTAGGAACGTGAGCAACTATGACATTTCAACTTGGCAGAACCATGCTCCTTCCCTACTACTCTGAAACTTTCGAATTCAGAAACGATGTTAACCTTTTAATTTTTTTTACTTTCTCAGAATTCTTTATGCACATGTGCCTGTGTGCAGAAAGAGTTAACATAGCAGGCCTGCCTGCTATTCTTTGAAAGCCCTGCTTACAAGACTGACCCTTGGCTAGCATTTGGGAACTTGGATTTTGGGAGGGTTCCCACTACCCTAACTGATAAGAGTGGCTCACTTTGTCTAAACTATTTATATAAATCATGTGGTTTATGCTGAATACCCGCTTTTCTTCTGGGAGTCTGTAATTTTGGTATGTACCAGGCAGATGGTACCTAAGTGCTCCCAACAAAAACCCAGGGCACTGAGCCTCTAATGAGCTTCCCTGGTTGGCAACATTTCACAGGTGTTGCCATAACTGGTTGCTGGGGGAATGAAGTTCATCCTGTGTGAACTGCCCGAGAGAGGACCTTTGAAGCTTGCACCTGGTTTCCTCATACTTTGCCCCATGCACCTTTTCCCTTTGCAAATTTTCCTTTGTATCCGTTCACAGTAATAAATCAGAGCCAAGACTAGGACTATATGCTGAGTCCTGTGAGCCCTCCTAGTAAATCAGCAAGTCTGAGAGTGGTCTTTGGAGATCCCTAACACAGCCAGTTACTGACAAACCCACCCTCTTATGAAAACAGTATCTGGCCCTTTAATATTTTTCCACCAGGTGGCATAAGGATAAGCTTTGTCAATAAAAAGTGATGGAAAGGCTGGGCACAGTGGCTCACACCTGTAATCCAAGAACTTTGGGAGGCCAAGGCAGTAGGATCTCTTGAGGCCAGGAGTTCAAGATCAGCCTGAGGAACTTAGTGAGACCCCCATCTCTACAAAAAATTTTTAAAAAGCCAGGCATGGTGGTACCCGTCTGTATTCCTAGCTACTCAGCAGGCTGAGGCAGAAAGATCATTTGAGCCCAAGAGGTTGAGGTTACAATGAGCTATGATAGCACCATTGTTCTCCAGCCTGGGTGATAGAGCTAGACCTTGTCTCTGAAAAAGGGGAAAAGGTTTTGCTTCCTGATTCCAGCGGCCTCAAGGCTTCTCCAGCACCAGACTCCTGAAGTGCACACACAGCAGACAGCAGCATCCAATGGTGAGCAGCCTCCCCCAGGACCCCGAACGCTACTGGGTAGTTTTACAATGGAGTACTTTTGGTAGACTACTTCCTCGTGAGGCTTTCTCTGGCACCCCAAAAGGCAAAATTACAGCATGTTCCAAAAAACAGATTTACAACAAGTTCCCTGGCAAGGCACCAGTGACTTCTCTGCCATCTGTGAACCACAGCTGTTCTCTCTCCAACAAGGTCTGGATCTCAGCACAGTGAGGGGAACTCTTCTTGGATACTCTATCTCATCCCTAGGAGCAGTGACTACTATGTAGTATATAATATTAAAACTGCCAAGGTACTATGTATTGTATCTGCTATTTCTATATTCTTTTCTGTTCTCCTTACATCCTAGCCAATCCCTCCTTACACCTATCCCACTAGAGTTAATATAATTCTCTATTTTAAACTTTCCCTGTTCAAATTACTGTATATATCCCTGATCCACAATGATTAAGCATAACTCTTAAGAAGTAATATTGAAATTACTACAAACCTGAAGAGGTGCTCCCCCATACTATTGCAAATCACTTCATCATCAGGAAACAGTTCAAAGGCCTGCTCATAGCAACCAAGTAAGTCTTGTATTCGATTGAGAGCATCAAGCTCTTCAGCCCACCTGAAGAGTGTATACTGAAAAGTTTCCTTTACAAACAAAAAGAAAACCATGAATTAGTCAATAACATAAAAGAATGAAAGAATAGATAACACTAGTTGAAGATTCCAGAGAATGGAACTTAACTATTTATTGGATGATGACCTTAAATTTCATTTAGCTTTAGCAGAGACTGTCTGCTGAATAAACAAATGCACAAATGAATGAATTTTACCACCTACACAGCAATAATATGCAGAATTAGATAGTTTGACCACTCTCTAAACTCACTCTATTCTTAGCTGCCATATGATACTCTCCTGATTCTCCTACCTCCTTTCTGTGGGCTTCTATGTTTTAAGAGTTTGTCCTTGGCCCTATTCTCTTTTCTCATCCATCCCCAATGAATTAATTATAACCCATGTGTTAACGGAGGCTACAACTACACCCTCACCAAGACCCTCTCTTCTGAACCTCAGACTCATAGATACAGCTTCCTATTAATCATCTCAACCAGGCACTGGATCCTCACCCCTCTCAAATGTAGCTCAACTTAAATACTTCGCAAACTATCAGTGTGCAAAGAACTGGAGGTAAAACTCAATGATGAACAACTTACGCTTGTTCTTATCCTCACAGAGGCCCTACAGAGAGATATAACATAAGATTTTAAAAAATTCTAAGCATTCTAAACTGAACCCATCACATTCCTCTCAAAGAGGATATAAAATTAAGGTACCATTCAACCTCAAACCCCAAGGTCACCTTTTAATGGAGACTAAATATCTTCAAAAGAGGTAGTAACCCTACCTAGAGGAGCAAACTGTTATCTCAACATATTATCATCTCTTCCTGAAGGAGGCCAACTAATGATGGGATTTACAGTAAAGTTATGTGAACTACAAACGTCTAGATGCCACTGACATCTAGTGGGTAGAGGTCAGGGACGCTGACTAAACACCATACAATGCACAGGACAGCCCCCCACAACAAAGAATTATCCCATCCAAAATGTCAACAGTGCTGAGGTTGAGAAACCCTCACTTAAATAAAGCAAAATAACTTATGGCTGAAAACTGAAAGCAAAATTAAGGTAAATCATTTTTCGAAATTAGATTCTAAAATTACTTGAAAAAACATATTTTGCAAATAATCCAATAATTAAAACTTACAGAATGCGTCATCAAATGACCATGACTTCAGGCTAATTGCAAACCACATTCATTCAACCACAACATTCCTTCTACACAACGTAGGGACAAATACAAAGGCCCTGAGGCAGGAACACGATTAAATTAGATATAAAGAGAGGGAGAGGATCACCAGGGACTTCATTTGCAATTCAAAGGCCTTTATAATTTTAAGTGTGATGGAAGTTTTGAAAGAGAGAAGTGACGTCATTTGACTTTATTAGAAAAAGCTGGCTCTGTTGAGATAAACTGCAGGTGAGACCGCAGGTGAGGGCCTATTGCAACAGTCGGCAGAGGACTGAGACTTGAGCCAGAATAGTAAAAAATGTGGTGGAGAGAAGTGAGAAGATTCTAGACATTCGAAGGTGGAGCCGACAGGATTTTCTGCTGGGCTGGACGTGGGTGTAAATAAAAGAAGAGAATCAAGAGCGAACAGTAAATATTAACAGCAACCACCAGCCACACGCCCTAACGCCACCCCTCCCCGCCCAATTATTTAATTTTTTCCAAGAATGTTGGATCTGCCCGCAAGTGAGAGAAAAAAGGCCCTCACCTTCACGTTGTCTTTCAGCTCCGGCGCCAGGCTGAGCACAAGGAGGTAATGGGCATAGGCGGTGCCGAAGTCCTGGACGCCCAGACAGTGCTCTGCGCTCTGCAAGGACTGCGACACCAGCTCGTCCCGGCCGGCGGCCCCGGCGCCACCGCCGGCTTCCCGGCGGGGCCTGGCCCGAGAGCTCGACATGAGAGTCACCGATTGTACGGGCAGAGGGACGATGTTTTTGTAAGCGGAACGAGAAAACTGTCTCGAGGCTACACGTCCACGTAACTGGCAACTGCTGAAGAGCCAGCACGAGAAAGTTACCCCTCCGCAGCGGCAAAGCGCGCCCACCTGGACCCAGCGGAAGCTCCGCCCTCTCTCGGCAGGGGGGGGCAGCGCAGCCCGCGGCGCACACCCAGCGACCGCAGACACTGGGGCGGCGCACGCCGTGAAACGCCAGCGCGCCCGACGACGGCACGTAGTGGCTCGCCCGCCCGCCCGCTCGGAGGAGGGGCGCCGCGGGGTGGCTACTGCGCATGCGCTTAGGAGCGCGCCCATGATAGGAACCTGCGACAGGTGCACGCTTTCACCCTTTTTTCTTCCCGGGCTGAAACTACAGTTTTCTCTCACTCTTCTCTCTTCTCTCGTCCTTCCGGAGTGTATGGCTTACACTACAAGACCATGCTGTGCAGACCCAGGCAGCGCGAAGCTGCACTCGCCCGTGAGGGGTCAGTCAAGTATTTGTAGTGATGCTCAAGGCTTTTGGGATCGTAATGCACCAAATCTCAAAATCTCAGGACTGGAAAGAATCCAGAGATAACAAAAGCATCTTAGATGTGGTAGAGGAAATGCTTTCACACGCAGTGTTTTAAATCATTCTCACAAAACCATGTGAGGTGAACCTTTGGATTACACTCACCTTAATGATAGAAAATGTGAGATCCTGACAAGTGACTTGCTCAAGGTCACACAGCCAGTTAGCAACGTAAGTATAGCTCAAATGCAAGCTCCCTTACCACCTACCTGTTCAGTTGTTTTAAAACGGGCTTAGAGTTTATTTCAGTGTTTGGTGTTTGACCGCTATTTAGTGGTTATATTAATACATAGAAAAAGTTTTTCTACATTCAAGTGTGGCCCCTAAAGTATAGATTCAAAACTTTAAAAGAGAGGGGGGCATAGGAATCACAGCTGAAATAAATTATTTTTGTCCCCATTTTCAAATACATTAATGATGACTAACTTAGTTAAAAAGGAACAAAAGAATAGAGCATTTTTCTAACAAACTAATAAACTTTGGGAACTCTTCCATTTCTCAAAAAATCCACCATTGCATGCCTTTTTTCTTTCTCCTTTGGTCCAATTATGAACCACCCTTCCTTCTGAGAACCTACCTTTGTAAATCTTAATCAGTTCTGTAGGTTCACTAGATTATGACATGTTCCCCTGATAAGAAAGTTCCTCACGGGCAGGAGCTATTCTTAAACCATTTTTGCAAACTTTACACCTAGCAGAGTATGGCACAAAGTAAGGACTTAGATGGGATTTTTTTAATTTAATGAAAAATAAATCTCCCACTCCTAGATTTTTGATGTAGACTTCCCGAACTGTTCATGTCCTTATTTGTCTCCCATCCTTAATTGCTACTTTCTATACAAAGCAAGTTAAGACTTAACTATATGATATTTCCCTTACAAGATTAAAACACCTAAAGCTAAGGTCTCTCTATTACTAGTAGGATGCAGTAGAACATGAAAAAGCCATTGGACTTGAAAAAGTCCAAGCTTGGTTCTTTCTAGCACATCTAATAACCCTTCCTTAAGATTTATTATTTGTTTCCCTGCTTCTGAATGGTGTAAGAAAAAAAAATATTTAAAAAAATTTATTATTTGTTAAAAGGCCTATTAAAGCTACCTTTCCTACCTTCATCACAGATCACTATAACCATTAAAAGAAAGAATAGATAAAAAAATTATAGGATATATATAATGCATGCTATTGTTACTGTTATCTAGAATCATTTAAAAATTATCTGGATTATTAAAACTTAAGTTACTAACACCTGTAAGCATTTGATCAGAAGTGTATGCAATCCATATCCTTTAGGAGTCAAATGTACACTCCTCTCTTCAGAGGTTGCTTAAAAAGAAAAAAAAAAAAAAGAGTCAAAGTAATTGGCTGAAATCTTTTCCCAGAAAGCAGAAGGAAACCTCTCAACCTTTCTCTCTAGAGATTTTGATTGGAGGGAAGTTGCTTAGGCTTACTTCATCGTCCTAGTCACCTTTGGGAGTGCCTGCTTCAGCTGAATTACCTCACTTCACAAATTATCTTATATTCCAGGGCATACTTTCCTCTTCCACAAGGGCAGAGTTGCTTTGCTTTGCTTTGCTTTGCTTTGTTTTTTGGTCCATCTGGCTCGTTAAGATAGCCTGAGTACCTAAAACACTTAGACTGCATGAAGCTGAAAGTGGATATATTTCTATCAAGTCAAAATAAGCCAAGAAATGAAGGCGGGACTTGGCAGGAAGTGGAGAGAGGGCAGAGAAGAAAGAAGCAAACTTCATCATCACCTAAAGAATCAACCTGTGGGCAGTGACTGCTGCTAAAAAGGATGCTTCCTGCCCCTTGTGAAATACTTCAGATAACTTTGAGAGCTACCAGGTCTCACTAAAATGCACAAGTTATTTGCATTTCTTTGTAGTTTATAGTTTAAAGACACTCTTTACATAGGGTAGGCCATTTGAAAAAATGGAATGACACAAAACGTGGAACATCTGGTCGTTTTAAGAAATTGGAATAGAAAATATATTTTGGTTACTATTTTCTTTTCCTTTATTCAATCATGATTGAGACTGAGAATTACTCAAGATTGTTCTTTATTGAAAATTAACTATTGTAATTACTGTTCAGTCCTTTTGAAAGAGCCCCGAATTCCATTACAAAGAACCCAGAGTACAATGCAAAACAAGTGTAGAATGTAGATTTTACTTCTTTATCCTTAATTAAAGGTTTAATTTAAAATATTGAAGGCATCAATTCTTTGTTCATAACAGCCTTCCCCCCAACCCCACAGTGAAAACTGTTATCTTTACTTTCGAGAGCCTATTTGGTTCCTTCGCTTACACGTTCTTTTTCACCCTCTTTCAGGGTTCCAAGAAAAACCTCAATGATGCGGAAAACCACTGCTGCCTCCTCGAAGGCAGGTTTAAATGTGGTCTTATTTCATCATATTCTGGGCAGCTGGTCAACAAACCACACATGCCAAACAAGGAAGTAAAACCAGCTGAAAGGCTCTCAGCCACCTTTCCAATGTGCAAAAGTTAAAGGTTAGGGGGAGGGGGGGAATGTATTAACAAGGGATAAACAGCTTGCTGGACACAAAGTATCTGTGTTTGTGAATGTAGAGGCTCATATCTTTTTAGTTTGTTTTATTTTGGGGTTGAAGACTTGTTCTCAACTCTGTGCATTTTAATGTCATTTGGGCAACTTTTAAACAATATCGATGCCTGAACCTATCCCCCAAAATGCTGACTTAATTGGTTTGAGGTGGGGAAGGGCATGAGTATTTTTAAAAGCTTCCTGGAAGAATCTGATGTCCATGCTAGGGGAGAGAAGTATGGGGGCAGGTTTGGATTAGAGGTTGTTAGAATATTTGAGGTATTTACAGTATAGGATATAAGGCAGAAATCCAATATAGGGAGTAGAAATATAATTTGTTTATGATTTTACAAGAATTGTGGAGATTCTCTGAACTGAATTCTTTCTTTTTTTTTTTTTTTTTAAGACAGAGTCTCACTCTGTTGCCGGGCCTAGAGTGCCGTGGCGTCAGCATAGCTCACGGCAACCTCAAACTCTTGAGCTGAAGGGATCCTTCTGCCTCAGCCTCCCGAGTAGCTGGGACTACAGGCATGTGCCACCATGCCCGGCTAATTTTTTCTACGTATTTTTAGTTGGCCAATTAATTTCCTTCTATTTTTAGTAAAGACAGGATCTCGCTCTTGCTCAGGCTGGTTTCGAACTCCTGACCTTGAGCAATCTGCCCGCCTCAGCCTCCCAGAGTGCTGGGATTACAGGCATCAGCCACCATGCCTGGCCTGAATTGAATTCTTTTAAATCGAAGTAATTGTTATATGATGAGGAATAGAATGTTCACCATATTGAATTACTTTTCCTTTTCTGTGTTTTTTTTCTTTTTCTTTTTTTTTTTTTTTTTTGTAGACAAGTTCTCTCTTATCTTTAGGGATGGAATACAGTGGTATCATCATAGCTCACTGCATCCTCAAATTCCTGGGCTCAAGTGATCCTCCTGCCTCAGCCTCCTGAGTGGTTGGGACTCAGGCACACATCACCACACCCAGCTCATTTTTCTGTGTTTTTTTTATTTTTGTAGAGACAGGGTCTTGCTCTTGCTCAGGCCGGTCTGGAACTGACGATCCTTCTGCCTCAGCCTCCCAAAGTGCAAGGATTATAGGCATGAGCCACTGCGCTTGGCCTTCAATTACTTATTGAAGAGAAAATTTTATAATTGGATCAACAAAATACTATACTACAGACCAACTGTTTAGGCATTGCAATTTGCATTGATGAATTCTCGCTACAAAATATTTCCAGCTTATTCAATCTATTTTAATTATAGTTAGGATTTTTTGTTGTTTTATAGTAGCCCTTTTCTAATTGTTCCACGTGCATTTTGAAATCTAAAACTCAAATATAAAATTCTCTCATCAAGATAAATAGGACTATTAAAAAAATAAAATAAAAATAAAGTTCTCATAATGGCCAGACCAATATTGGGTTCTGAAACTGAGTGTACAAGGGCCTATAATAATGTGACAGCAGGCTTCAAAGACAATATGAGAGAAAATCCAATTTATTGAGTACTACTCTGCACCAAGTACCATACATGATTCTGGAAAACCTGCCAGAGCATTCTGATGGAGATATTAACCAAGGTGTTGGTGCCAGGGATGGTCTCCAAGTAATCTGAAAGGAGCATTTGCTAACAAAGTGTTCAGAAAAATGCTAAAATCCATTATGCAGTGAAAAATCTAAACCTGGGAGTTTCACCTCAACTCTTCATACCCCTCCCTCCCATGTCCCATCAATCACTCCCAGTCAAGGTCCCACCTGGAAAAAGACTCAAAGAGCTTAATTCAAGAGTTTAACAAAAGGACTATTTACAGAGGTAAAGGAAATAAGAAGGGAATTTTTAAGAATTTAAGTACCCAGAGACTAGTAAAAGCTGGAAGTCCTGAGGAATCAGAAGAAGGGGACTATATTACCAGGACCCAGAAAGAATCATAGCCACGGAAGAAGGGCCACCTAAGTGGAAGTGTGGCCATAAGTAGAAGAGAGAATTCCCTGACCTTTTTCTCTCTCTGCCCTTCAATTTTACTGGTGCCTCCTATTAGCAGAACCCCATCCAAAGCCAGTCAATAAGTGAGTTTGGTTGATACTGTCAACCAAAGGACAACCTCCCTTTAGGACACAAAGCAGAGCAAGGAAGGGTTAAAAAATGGTTCTGCAGGGCAAATGGAGAATAACCAAGATTTGCCTCTTAAACTGCCTAAGTTTTTTTTTTAACTGCCCACTCCTCTCAATGTTGATTACCACGGCAGCCTTCATTCAGATTCTTTTCATCTTTCACCTCCTCTGTTATTGTATAATGGCCTTTTCATCACCCAACCTTCAGTCTTACACCCCTTAAATACGTCTTCTATGCTGTAGCTAGAATGATTTAAAATGCAAATCTTCCAACACCTGTAGCTGTGTCTTACCAACTTTTTCTTTATTCGTTATTTATGGAGAGAGGGCAAATTATTCCAAAAAAACAAAATTCCAAATTGTTTTGCCTTAGAAAAGGGAAAGGGAGAGTTATGTTGAATGTATAGGTTTAGACACTGATGTTGTTTGCTTTAGAACATATTATTTGAGTAAATGAATTAAAAATCATGTGGGGTTCCTTAGTGCCTAAAAGCCACAAGAAAGTTTAATTATAGTGTCCTCCTGGACAAAATAAAATAGTTGAGCCAAATAAAAATGACCTGAAAAGTAATGAACTGATGAGGACACAGCTTCAACTTCTTTTATAGCAACCTTGGAGGAACTTGACCTCTAAGGTGCATGCTTCTTTTTCTAATAGTAGAGATGAGACAAATTGCCTTTTAAAAGACTGAAACCTAGTCACAAGCTATCAGCCTTTCTAGGATTGATTGGCCTTTTACCACCATTTGCATTAATGGACTCTCCTTAAGACCTACCTTGGAAGTCACTGTCACACAGTGATTAGAAGATCAAATACCAGAGCAAGACTATCTGGATTTGAATCCTAGCCATGCCACTTACCACGTGGGGATCTTGAACAGGTTAAGTTACCTAAGCCCTATTCCTGAATTTCCTAATCCACAAAATGAGGATCACACAGTACCTGTCTCTTAGCCTTGTTGTAAGGATTAAATGAGTTAATATACTCAAGGTGCCCAGAACATATTAAGCCCTCAATAAGATTTATTGTTATTTTTGTTATTTTCATTATCATTATTACTCCAGCTTCCTCTGGAGAAGAATTCTAGAGGTTCTCAGAGGAGCCAGGCTTCTAGCTGAGGGAAGCTACTGTCTGCTGCCAGTCACATAAGTCACATAAGTGCCAGTCACATAAGTCATATACAATGCTTAGATCTTGAGACCTATAACTGGGGGGAAAGGATTCAAGAAGTACTTCCTTATTACTTGAGTAACAATGAGTGTTTAATTTGATTCTCTCCCACAGTTAAGTTAAGGAAAGGGAGCAAAGACAGTGTTCTTTGTAGTGAAATGGGCTTAAAGGGTCATTCTTAAGCTGTAGTAATAAGACTTTGAACCTGATAAAAAGCAAGCAAGTGATCACAGCTACCTGTGACCTGCAAAAGACTACTTGCATGCACAATACCGACTGGATGGGAATCAGATCTTAGAAAGGCACGCAAAAAATACTAACTGAATGTCTCATCTTGTTATTTGTCTTCAGAGCAGAGTTAAACTGTTCGGTCCTCATGCTTTCTAAGTCAAAGATACCCTCTCCAGCCTCTTTATCTGCATGGCTTTGACAAGCATCTCATGCCTTTAGGTAACAGAAGTATTATACAGATGATATGATGAAGAAAAGCTGAGCTGCTCCAGTTGAAGTAGGTGTCACAACCAAAGCCGTGATGCACAGTTGGCCTTTCCTCCCCCTTCCCCACTCAGCGAGCTCTGAACAGTCATTGCTGAGCCCAGTTCGAAACTACTATCCTATAAGGTTAAGTCCAAGTTCCTTAACTAAATTCAGGCTACATGATTTGGATCACACTTAACCTCTGTAACCTTAGTCCTCAAATTTCCTAATTAGCCACCTCCATTCACACCTTTGCAATTCTCTGTCCCTATCATGTTTTCCATCTTAGTTTGTTCTGCTCACTCTATCTCATCCTTACTTAGTTCAAGATTCCCCACCTACAGTAAAACTTCTCCAAATTCTTAGTTTAGGTAAAGCATCCTTTCTCCAATTTCTCATTGTCTCCTGCCCATAAAGCCATCGTAGCATTTACCCTATTCTGTTAAAATGATCTGCTTGTCTATCTTCCTGACTAGAAAGTAATTTCTGGGCCTCAAGGAAGCATGTCTTACTCATTTTTTATCACTAGCATTCAGAATATTGACTAGAATAAACGAAGTCATTAAATATCTGATTAACTGAGATGAAGGCAGTGAAGGAGGACTAGAGAAAAAGGATGGTTTGAAAGATGTGTAGAAAACAGAATCTATAGGACTTGACACATTAACTGCCATGTGAGTTGTATTTAACTCATGATAGTTTTGGGCCTGGGGCCCATGAAGCATATGTAACTCACACATCTCTTCACCTTGGTGAAGAACTATTTTTCAAGTTGCATATAACTCACGCACAGAAAAGAATAAAAAATAACAAATTTTTAAAAAATAAATAAATAAATAAATAAAAATAACAAATTTTTCATTGAATTAAAAAAGATCATTTTGTTTTTGAAGTTTTTATTCTATTTTCATAATAAAACACTATGGCCCCAAGGAAAAAAATTTTTTTTCTAGCGTGGCAGTCAATGTGTGAAAACAACTACATGGTAGGAGTATCGGGGACATAGAAAAAGGGAGAAATTGAAGGCATTGCCAAAACTTTTAGCATAAGCAACCAGGTGGTGCCATTAACCAGGATGGATGTGAAGTATGGGGGTTGGAGGAGAACAGATTTGAAGATGATTAGTATGTCAACTGAAAGTAAGGCCGTTGAGGCAGAGATAATTTGATAAAGATTTATTGGAAGCCAAATATGAGCATCAACCCGGGAAGAACACTTCCAACAAAGTTGGGGTTATTCCAGAATCTGTTAAAAGTTGGAAGGCTTTTATAGGAAAGTTTAGAAAAAGGGAGGGGAACTCCTCACACCGGAGCTGTCCATTTTTATTGAAAGGTACAATACAGAGATTATAATCATTGAATACAGATTACAGCATACAGGCTAAAATATCTGCGTGCGAGACAATCAGTAAAATTTTATGATTCAAAAATAAATCAGCATCCTTTTCAGTGTCAGTAGGTTATGCATTAATCAGTATGTCAACAATTTGAGGAACTCGTGATAAGAGTCTTTACTCAGGGACAGGATGTTGCCATGAATCACAAGACCTTCCCTAAGCAGGTTGATTTGGAAGCCTGTTTACATTTAAAGTAAACGACCAAATGTGACCTGTAGGTTATCAGGTAAGTGGCTGTGTTTGAGGTGTCAATGGACGTCAAGTGAACATGTTCAGTGTGCAGGTGAGAAAGTATTTCTACAGCTCACAGGCAATAGCTGATCTAGAAACACATATTTGGAGGTTTTAATTATGTTGGTAGATTGAAGTTGTGGAAATGGTTATAATATGCAGAGGGAGGAACTGTGCAAGCCAAAACGCAGAATGAGAAGACAGTAGCAAAGCCTCCTCTGAAATGGAAAAAAGTAAGATACTAGATAAAATGGATAATATTTTACACAAATGAACAATTCTAAGGAATAGTTTATAAATGAGTTACCACTAGGACCAGGGTCGCTCGTAGATCTAGTCAGGGAGACAATATATAGGTTAAATAAATATAAAAAATTTGAATAAATTATATGTTTCTCAATATAATAGTCACCCCTTATCCATGGAGGGTACATTCCTAGACCTCCAATGGATGCCTGAAACCATGAATAATAACAAACTCTATATATACTGTGTTTTTTCCTATGTATACATACCTATGATAAAGTTTAATTTATAAATTAGGCATAGTAAGAGATTAACAACAATAACTAATAATTAAATAGAACAATTATAAGCATATACCCAATTATTATAGTAATAAAAGTTATGAGAATGTTCTCTCTCTCTCCCGCTCTCAAAATATCTTTTATGTACTGTGAGCAACTGAAAGCTCAGATACAGGGAAACTACTGCCTATGATAATTCATCTTTATGATAATGATTTTTTTGTAACTCAGTAAAAGTGGGAGTTGCAAAGTTAGAATTTTTTGGTGTTTCTCCAGGGCAGTCTGTGCTCTGATTCTAATAAACAGTGCTAGTAGATAACACAGATAATATACAAATATAATTTAATATATTAGTTTTTATGTATTGAATGCATTTTTTACACTAGGAAATCTTTTAAGTAAGTTAATGTTTCACCAGCCAGCATCACCCCCTTCTTTTTCTGTAAACTGTTTATATTAGTCAGCTTTTTACTGAGGCATGCTACGAAACAAAAAACTCTGACAGTTTAGTGCTTAGTTCATTGGTGCTGCTGTAACGAATTACCTGAGACTGGATTGTTTTTAAATAACAGAAGTTTATTTCTGACAGTTCTGGAGGCTGAGAAGTTCAAGATTAGGGTGCTGACAGGTTCAGTGTCTGGTGAGGGCCCAGTCTCTGCTTTCAAGATGGTACCTTGAATGCTACATTCTCCGGGGGGGATGAATACTGTGTGTTCACATGGCAGAAGGGATGGATTAGGGCAAAAAGGGCCTCGCTAGTTCTTGCTAGCCCTTTTGTGAGGTCACTAATTCTATTATTGAGGGCTCTGCCCTCATGACTTAATCACCTTCTACAGGCCCAACCACCTTGGTGACTAAGTTTCAACATATGAATTTTGAGGGACATTTAGATCATAGCAAGTGCCTTATAAAACAAAGGACTATTTCTTGCTTATTTTACAGATAAACTGCAAATTGCCTATAGTGTTGCTCAAGCTTTGGGAAGGCTATCACTCTATACCATGCATTGCCTCATCCTGGATTTGGTTTGCAGGTTGAAAAAGCAACTCCTGTGTGAAACCTGCTCATTCTTATGGCAGAGGGGACACCAGGAAGCTGCTAAAAATCACAGTGCCCCTTAAAGCTTCTCAAAAAGTATGTCGTGTATCATGTCCTCTCACACTCTATTAGCCAAAGCATGTCATATGATTAAGTCCAACCTCAAGGGGGAGGGAACATATACTCTGTCGACAAGCAAGAGGACACTTCAAATTACATATACATGGAAAGAAAAGAGAAAATAATAGGAGAAAAAAATACAATTTATCACACTGTTCCTCTGTCAGCTTAAACCCTGTGGGTCCTGTGGAAAAATGCCATTTTCTGATACATCCTCAATCTTTTAGGAACAATTGATTTCTTCAGGGATGAACACATAACTCAAATGTCCACTTTCTAACATTAATTGAGAAAGAAAAAAAGTAGACTCTGGGATAGCCAAATTATAATATGTAAAACCTGAACATTATCAGTGTCCATATTCCCCACCACATGGAGAAAGCCAGGCCGGAATAGGGCTGACACATTGAGTAGCCAAACAAGGACAGAGAGGAAGCGTGGCAATTCTGCTCTTCATATGGTTTGGTTGTTTGATCGTTCCTTGGATTCTGTGAATCATGAAGTTTTCCTTTTTTGCCTAAGCTAAAGTTAAATTGGTTTCTGTCAGTTGTAATGACATCATGATTAATTCACATTATATATTATTTAATCCTAACACCAATGGATTTGAGCAGGTACTGTAATTAGCATTTTACAAAAGAGACTAAGAGATGAAAGTACTCCCTGGTACCCTGTGTAGAAAAATATTTTACAAGAATACCCAACTACGTTTATTCTACACTATGCTCACAAAGCAACCATTTGATCTACTCTCTTCCAAGGGTACTAACCCACTAAGAAATAATGACCTATAAAGTGGACTTATATTGGTTATCTTGCTAAAAGTAATTTCAATTATGAAGTAACATTGACATTATGATATATAAATTCATTTCTTATAAGTCTAGTTAGAATGAATCATTTCTGAGAATTTGAGTTAACTGTAGAATTTAAGGATCTGAAAAGTTGAGGATAATATTAGAGCTAAACCTTCTCAGGGTCCAATATTGCTTATAACACTTGGAAAACCTATTTTTGGACATCTCATTAGCTACATAGTCACCATAAACTCACATTCTTCAAGATGTCAAAAGATAGAGGATTCCATAAACAACTGTGTTCTAGCCACAAAACTAGAACTTAGTTGCCCTAGTTGCTAAACTTTCTGATCAGTTATATCTCAACAAATATTTTTGAAAATTATTAGGCACCTACACCGTTTTAAGCGCTAGATAAGCTATTAACAGGATTAAAAATGACCTTAGGTGACGTCAGTGAAAATGGTTAGAGTAAGGAGATCCAAATTTCACCCCTCCATAAAAGCAATGAAAAACAGACAAAAATTATCAGAATCAACTCTTTTAGAACTCTGGAAATTAACCAAAGGCCTGTACCAGTCTTGCAAATGCTAATCCAAAAAAAAAATGGTTGATTTTTAACAAGAATAGTGAATTTTGTTGTGTTTTAACCTATCCAGTTTCATCTCCCACTCTTCAGATCAGTGGTAGCATGAAAATAACAGCCCAAATTCCTGATACCAGAGGTAGAAATATGAACCTCGTGTGCAAAGAATTGCAACTATTTGTTCAGACCTCTTTGGTGGCTCACTGGAAAATACTGAAAGGTTTATCTTTCTTTCACCGATAAAAGAACTCCAAACTAGGCTAGTGCTAAAGCTTCCTACAACAGGGCATTTGTTGAAAATATTTACGGTTTAATGTCTTAGGTTGCTGCTGCTTGAGGTGATAGACAATAGCTGAGGAAAACAATAGACTAATCAAAAAGGTAGAGAGAAAAGGCTGGGGAATGAGATGTCTTGCAAAGGCTTCCAAAAGCTCTGACATATCCTAAAAATGAAGAAAGCCAAAGGAAAAGCCCAAGAATACCCTAAACTTCCCTCCTGCTGACCAGGAGGCTCCAAAAAAGCAGGAAGTGAAAAAGCTGAGACAGAATTTAAAGTTCCTGGTGAGCCTTAAATGCATGCTACAACAAAAACGCAGAGCCCCTCTGCAAAGACTGGAAGATTTTTTGGTTCCAGGTATTTAGGGAAATCTCTGCCCAGTCATTAGCTGACCACTAAGCTATTGTAACAGAGACTTCAAGGCCCACCCACAACAAAGAATAGACTACAAAATTAGTTCAGAAATGTCACTAATGTACTAGAACTACAATAGTAGCAACAATAACATATCCTGAAGAAAGGGGAGAAGTTGATTTCCAGAGTTTCCATATTATAGTATTCAAAATATCCAGTTTTCAACAAAAAACTATAAGGCATGCAAAGAAATAAAAAATTATGGTCCATAGGCCGGGCGCTGTGGCTCACGCCTGTAATCCTAGCACTCTGGGAGGCCGAGGCGGGCGGATTGCTCAAGGTCAGGAGTTCGAAACCAGCCTGAGCAAGAGTGAGACCCCGTCTCTACTATAAATAGAAAGAAATTAACTGGCCAACTAAAGATATATATAGAAAAACTTAGCCGGGCACGGTGGCGCATGCCTGTAGTCCCAGCTACTTGGGAGGCTGAGGCAGAAGGATTGCTTGAACCCAGGAGTTTGAGGTTGCTGTGAGCTAGGCTGACGCCACGGCACTCACTCTAGCCTGGGCAACAGAGTGA